>CAJNIZ010043210.1:33173-57949 GCA_905231905.1 Symbiodinium pilosum
GTCCTTGGACCCTTAGGGGAATATCCCTACTTGCTATTCGGCAGCGCCCCTTCAGGAGGCATCCAGCGCTGCTGGCCCAGGAGTTCGCGCAGACCTGTTTGCAGATGCTGAGGTGCTGCTGATCCGCTTTCCACAAGACTCCAAAACTTGGGGCATTCCGGGGTACAGCAGAGGGCGTTTTGGAAATATTCATATATGACGATTGGTGGTGTACAGGATCATTAAGGTCTCAGGGTTCTCGAAGCCATTGGCCATTTTTGCCGAGGATCCCGTTTTCCAGGTGGATTGGTAGGACCCTTCCTTTGGAATACCCAGGAGGTGTTTTCAGAACACGCTAGTATGATTCTTCAGAGGGACCCCTGCAAACAAATCCCGGAGCATTCGCACTTTTGGCAGGTGCGATATAGTCCACCTTTATCTCCACCAGCTTTATTCGCGCCGGAGGGGAAAGCAGGAGAGCCACTGCTTGCCCCGGAGGAGCAGCTTATTCTTACTGGTTCGTAGTAGGGAATAAGGGAATATGATATAAAGGGATATATGTAGGGGTTATATGTCTGTTCCCTTATTCCCTACTACGAACCAATGATTATTGCGGAGCCCTAGAATGCCCTTCAATTCCCACGCACCGCTCATGTTGCAACAGCACTTGAAGGACGTCAAGCGGGAGGAAGTACCCGCACCGGCAGCTGCAGCTCCTCCTGCGCAAATGCCACGTGATCCCGGAGCTGCAGGAGGCATTCCGGAAAAAAATGCTGGGTTCCTCATGAAAGGAGTCACAGTCTAGGAAATATATGCGGGCTTGACGTTTGGAGGGCCGCGCTTCGGAAACTAGCATATGCCCCGCGGGAAGGTAGGAAAGGATCCATACATTCTAGTCCCGCCAGAACCTGGTTTGGAGTTTAGGGTTGAGGGCCGGGAGACCGATAACCAATCCATTCTTGCTCTACGCTGAACTTTACATCAATTTTCATCATTCCCTACCATTCTCCTCCACCTAATGAGCCAAACAGAACAGGAACCCTGAACCTCAACCCCTCAAAGGGAACCCTAAACGTCAACCCCCCAAGCCCTCGTCCCAAACCCCAAGCCCCCGGGTCCTAAACCCTAAATCTTAAACCCACTGCAGTCGGAAAAAGGTCCGAGAAAAAACGCCAACAAAAACAATTGGCTTTTGAATTTTGTGCTCTGAGATGGGGTTTCTCATAGGACTGACAAAGGGGCCTGGTTTTGGCGGAGCAGGAGCAGGCTTTCGCAAGCTAGAGGGTGTTCAGAAACTGCCAGCAAATAGTGTGACATAGTGTGGCCAAAAGGGTTCCAGGGGCTTCGGAGACTGGCGCTTCAAACCGAAACATCTTTTGAGCAAATATAACCCTATATAATACCCCATATTCATATAACCCCATATAATTAGCCCTGTATTCTCGATAACAACGAGAAGAGCGTCAGCATGCATTCTCTAACACTTTGCTCAGTGGAGCGTCCGGTACCAAAACAAATTTGAGATGTATACGGCGGATTCTAAAAATCCTGCATGACCCCTATATACCTTTGAAATTATAGTATACTCTGGTCATGCAGGATGTGTAGTATCAACAGTAGGTTGGGTCATTCCCCCCTTCAGTAGCTGTCCTTAAAGAGGTTTTATCAAGCGGCTGTTATACTTCCTGTTATTGTGGTAACAGTTACTGTAACGGGGAATGACCTAATATATGTATATAGAGTTCATGGCACTGCATGTGGCGAACGAGAGAAGAGCAAAGGGTATAACGGTATAAGTTACAACTGGCAAGGGATTCTTGGAGGGTTGGGTGGGACCTAGCACAGGGAAACGAGTGGCCTTGCCAACTTCTAAGCCCTGAGTTAGAGGTCCTAGCTCAAACTTGAAAAATCCGAAGCCTTAAACACTATAGATCTTGAAGCCTGTAAGTCCTGAACCAGAAATTCTTGAAACCCCAAGCCCTAGATCGTCCAGGCTAACTCCAAAACCCCAAACCGTTCGAACTTCTAGATCCTAAGCTCTAAGTCCTGGATCCTAATAAATCCTAAGCTCTAGTATCCACAAAAAGAATTAAATCCTAATGCCCTACACCCGAAAACCCTAAAGCCCTAAACTCTAAATCCCAAAAAGCCCGAAACCCTAAAACGTGCTTTGCATGTGAAGACGGCCAGCGGCCCAGCCTCTTCGGTGGTGGTAGAGCCTCCACTGCTCGCACAATGAAGAGCCTGGGTCATATGAGCTATATGAGCTATAGTCTAAACTCCTTAAAGGGCACCATATAGGGGATTATTTAGGGAACTATTATAGGGGTTATTAAGGGGGATACTAGGAGTTTAGACTACGCTCATATACTCTAAACTCCTTGAGGAGTGTTTTTTTTGGATTTTACAGAAGGTGAACTCCCATTATAGGTCTGCCTAAGGGGGATACTAGAAGGCGGTCTGTCCCGTTTGGCGGGTCCTAGGATTCCTAAAGCAGGAATGATGTGGGTACGGCCCCCAAGGCACCCTCTTCCTGGATTCCTGAATAAGGATTCCCCAAAAGGGGCCCGTTATTTTGGTGTGTAGGGATTACATTACATAGGAAGAACACTTGCCAGCAGGATTTGATTATTACAATTCTGTGTACTTTCATGTCCTGAACATCATAATCCCTCAATAGACCCCAAACCATTGGACAGTTAAGCTCTGAATCTTCAGCCCTAAACGCTGAACCATGGAACAACCTACCATTGGTCCCCAAAGTTCACCCTGGATGAACCTAAAGAGTGGCCTTAACTATCAACAAATGAAAGATGACCCGTAGTCAATGCGGAACCTACCGTGGTAGTTTCAGGGGGAGCCTATGAATGTACTCCCTGGCGCTCAGCAGGGAATGAGGACTGAATAATTACTGGGGGGTATATACAGGCACTGCTATAGGGATCCAGCCCCCCATTCCCTACTACTTACTGGTTCTTAGTAGGGAATAAAGGAAAATACTCCCTATACAATCCCTGTATTGCCTATTCCCTTATTCCTACTAACCCCTAAACCGTAAACCTACAATGTAATCCCTTATTCGCCTCTAAGAGCCAGTGAGTCTAACGCAGACCCCTGATTAATAAACCCCCTCCCCTTAATAGGGATTGTAATAAGGATCCTGATACGAAGGCCGTAAAAGGAGGGGCTTTATGAATCAGGGCTCTACATTAACCCCGAAACCCTAAACCCTAAACAGTAGTTTCCATTTTCTTTTCCATTATCCTCATATAACCCCTACATACAGCCGGGTTTATACATTATAAGCACCAGGGAGTTTAGGAGCATCTTCGATGACGATGAAGAGGATGACTTCCTAAAGCCAGACCCTGCGGCAAAGGCCCAAAAGCTTGAAACTTTAAAGGGTGTTGATGTTTAGGGTTTCGGATTTAGGGTTTAGGGATTTAGGGTTTCAGGGTTTGGGACTTAGGGTTTGGGACATTCTGGCTGCAAGATTTGGGGTTTGCGGGTTTGGGATTTAGGGTCGTCGTCGTTCTTAGTAGTCCTCCACGGGTGGCCATCCCGGTTTAGGACCCCCATCTTCTGTAATCCCTCTATAAACTATACCTAATCACGGGTTTTCAGGGGCCGCCTATTCTGACAAGCTCAGGGTTTGATCTCTTCCCCTGAAACCCCTGTCATAGACTCGAGGCCCCATACTTCCTAAACCCTATGCATAATCACATTTCTAATCCCTAATCCCTAAAGCTTGACCTGCCAGCCCATCAGTTACCTAAACAGGCAGAAAAAGGTGCTAGGACCTAAAACCCTACACCCCTAAGACCCTAAACCCCTAAAACCCTAAAACCCCAAACCCCTAAACCCCCAACCCCTAAAGCAAGTAGGCTGCGCCTCCGCGGAGCAGCTTGACATCCCTCTTCGGCAGCGAGGCGCCAAAGGCGCCCAGCGTGCCTCCGGCCAGCAAGGCACCGGCCGGCAAGGGATTAGGATTTAAAGTTGAGGGGCTTCGGGCTTAGGGATAAGAGGGTTTAGAGATCCGGCTTGGGGATGTTTAGTGCGATTAGGTTTACGGATTAGGGTTTAGGGGGGTTTACGGGTTGGGGCCTAGGTTTGGGAATTTCAGGGCTTAAATTCTGGGATGGCATGCTACGAAGTTTTCCGAGATCCTGAAAAGGGGCTTTTGTAGACTGCTCTCTCGGATGCTAATTTGGGAGTATGCCCATGTGAGCTACAATATAAAGGGGCCAGGGGTCTACTATAGGGGATTATTTTAGGGGTTATTAGGGGGGATACTAGGAGTTTAGGCCATGGCCCATGTGATTTGTAGGTGTTCAGGGTTTGGGCTTTAGGGGTTGGAGGTCAAGGCTTGGAGTTTCGATTTTGGAATTTATCAAAATCCTCCCTGCATATTCCTTGAGGGAGATGCTTACAACCTCCTCATAAGAATCAAGCTCCACTCCTTTAGGGAGAAACCCTACGGAATTACGACGGGGTTACCGGGCCCTTGGTAGCCTGTGAAGGGTTGGGTTTCGGGAAGCATTATGGATGATTTCTGCTGGTGGATCCCGCAGGGACTTTTGTAGGGATCCCTGTGTTTATTCCTTGCTAAGCCAGCCACTAATGGTGGGAAGTTGTGTTGAGGCATACGGCATATTTTGACAGCGAGTTCCCAGGATTTAGGCTTAGTCTTTGTTTTGTACTACGGGAAAAGTTTCGGGGAAGTTGATAGGAAGTCTGGTTGTCATGTACAGCATGTTGTCCGATGGTTGTTGACGCAGAAGTAAGGTAATCTGGGATTTGTCAGGGACCTAGATAAGGGCGTGATAAGGATGTGTTTGGAGAAATAACTTCAGACCACATTCTTTCACAGCTCCATAGACATGTGGCAGCGCTCTAGTATGCCTCAAGAATGCTGTAAGGCAGGTATATATGTACACACACATACAATTACTCGTTCTGCCCTGCAGTAAGCACTGTGAACGTTTCATCTCTTTTTCGGAGTCGCGGGGAAGTATATAGGAGTCCAGGGGAGTATACACGCTCTCTACAGACATATGGGTCATCAGTTCGGGTTCGGCCAAAAAACACAAGACTTAGAGAGCTCCATGCAAAGAGTGTGGAATTGGGCTATGCTGGATTTCATGATTGCATGATGCTGTATATAAACACTCCACTAACACTCTCTAAACCCTAAAACCCTAAACCATAAATCCCTAAACCCAAAATCCCTAAACCCATAAACCCTAAATCCTTAAACCCTAAACCCCAAAACCCTAAATCCATAAACCCTAAATCCCTAAATCCCGAAACCCTAAACCCTAAATCCTTAACCCCAAGACCTTGACCCTAAAAAAAAGACACCCAAATCAAAGCATGCAGGACAGTTCTCGTCATCCCGAGGTCTGACTCGATTGTACTGAAGGGCTCTTTACGTAGATACATGACCCAGTTTAGGATTTAGGGATTTGGGGATTAAGGGTTTAGGGTTTCAGGGTTTTAGGGATTCAGGGTTTAGGGTTTAGGGATTTAGGGATTAGTGTCTAGGGTGCATGCTCACATGTGGGAGTTCGGGCTTAGCCTTCAGGGGGAAGTTCACCACAACACCACGCAAGTGACCGCAGCGTTTCTCACCTCCCTAAAACTCCCAGAAGGGGCACACTGATTGGTGGAAACTTCAAACAAAGTGTGCTCCGTCGGGCTCCAGTTACCAGGAAGCTATTGGGCTAGGTAACTATATAGAACCCAGAGCCCATTATTTTGGTAACTGGAGCTCTAGGGTACTTTCAAATACCCATTATCTAAGTGTGATGAAAACATGTTGAGCTCCGAGGCGCAGCCAGCCAGCCCAGCCGTCCCCGATCCGCTCCGTGCAGGCTAGGATTAAGGATTTAGAAAATTTAGGGTCTTTCAGGGCTTAGGGCTTGGGGCTATGTGCTTTCCAGGAATTAGGATCCCCACACACATTCCCCCAACTCTCGATAGATACAAGGACATCAACGGCGTGCTTTCACATCCTCAGAACCGTCAGAGAAGCAGATCTACGTACGCCGTTTAGCTTTTTTGGTGTGCATACATTATACAGTTTTCTTGTAATATGGGCATGGTAGTTTCCATAAATAAAGAACGGGAGCCCCATACAGACCCCCAACTACTAGAATCCTCATTCTTGGGACCACCCGAAATGGTAATCATGCTTTTGGGAAACCCTCACTGCAATTTGTGCATCTCACATGAGCTTTGTATTCACAAATCACAAAAAAACTCCAACGGAAGACTCAATCCGAAAGACCGTACCTCACCCTGTCCTTCTTTTACCATGATTCAACATGAGCCGTGGAACGTGGTCCCTTGCTTCCTTTTGGTCAGCCAGATTCATAAACGCTTGTTGCGTTTGCTGCCTGCCCTTCCCTTTTCCCGCAGGTTCAGCCGCGAAGCCGGAGGAGAGCAAGCCTGAAGAGAAGAAGGACTTGGATGCGCAAAGTCCGTCCGGCAAGCTCGATCCGTTGGGCGGGCTGCGTATGAAGCCACCGCTCTGATGTCATAGGGCAGCCAATGTTGCTGCCATTTGTGTTTCGAAAACTTGGGTGATGATCCTGAATCCCTCAAAAATGCTAATGTTCCAGGATGCAGAGACCCCAAGTCAAAAAGTCAAACTTTAGCCGGGGTTATATAGGGGATTATATAGGGGACTACTATAGGGGCTATTAAGGGGGATACTAGGAGTTTAGATAGTAGCTCATTTGCAGGGAAGCATTGCCTTAAACGAAGCAAGTTAATGCTCTGCCTTGCCAGTCAGCCACTCACCAAGGCCTTGCAGATATGAGGTTTTCTGAGAACAGGAGCCTTTTGGAATAATAGCAACAATAGGAATATATAGGAACAGTAATGTAGTAGTTTAGTAATAATGGTATCCATATTGGCGACCCCTGGGGCTACATGGGGCTTGCCAAAAGATGATGGGAGTCTGCAAGTTATCCCCATCTGCAGTGGCTGCGGAAGCTGGTAGCTGAAGTGCACTGATGTGCGACGGTGGCAAGGTGGCTGCCTACAGGGGCATACTGTACAAGCCTTCAGTATTATTGCCTCCGAATCCTTCGGTTTTTTGGTGTAACATTTCAACCAGATTCTATGCTCATGTGAGCCCCTACAGCACCCCTGGTTGGCTGCGCTGTTAATGGCTCATGCTTGCTTAAAGCATGTGAAGATGAAATCGATTTCCCTCCAGGCACACAGAAAAAGGCAATGCTTTTGGACTCAATTGCTAGTACTAGCCCATATAGCCATCTCTCGAACCCGGGTCCGTTTACCTACCATCAACAATTTCCAACTATCAGTGTCGTTCTTTTGAAGAGCCGGAAATGATAAACATGTTTTTCAGTGGCCTCCATGTTCACAGCTAGGGAGGGGGGGTTGTTGTAAATATCTACGTGTTACCCACAAGGATGGGGTTCTTAAAGCATGAATGCTACATTTTTGGGGCTTCACTAGGGGAGTACTCTAATTTAATGCACCTGGCTCAGCTGTCATCTTACTTTTACCACGCCGAACTTCATTCTGGCTGACTTCCTTCTTGAACGCCCCAATCCTAAATCTGAGCCCCAAGCCCCTAAACCTAAACCCCAATAGCAACACCTTTGTTTGCGTGGTCCAGGCAAGTCCTCTGATTGTTCCCGGCATACCCATGGCCGGATTAATGCCCGCGGGGTAAGCGGAACGTGTCAAAATTTCCCCTGCAATCACACCTTCAGGCCTGTTCTGACAAGTGAAATTGGAATATTGCCAGCAGCCTCACGCTTTTGACGCCCTGGTATTCCGCATACAGGTTTGCGTTTCGGGGCATAAAGTCTGAAGGGTCTGTGAGTCAAAACTGCATATTCTTAAGCGCTGCCTATTAATATTACTACTGCTATATACTAATACTGTTACTAGTATTGGTCTTAGCTCAGGCTAGGGGTTCAGGGATGAAGGTTTGGGGTTTTGAAGGTTTTGAGGCCTAGGGGGTTTAGGGTTTGGCGGCTTTGACTACATTGGGATTGGCAATGGCAATGGTACTTGTAATGATAGTGAGAATAATATCAATAAGTTGTGGTAGTAGTAGTAGTAGCAGTAGCATTGCAGAGACTCAAAACCTGCAGTCTACGCTCCCTCTTCGGCCGTGTCGGCTCAGCTTGTTGTAGGCAGCGGCTCCCAAATCGAGGCGCGACCCGTTCCTGGTAGTCGAGGGAAACCCTAAAGCCTAAACTTTCATCACGTAATAATGGTCTCCGGGGTTGGGGGGCGGGGCGGGGGGGGGGGGTTGGGTGGGCTGAAAAATCATCATCTACCCCTGCGAGCGAGCCCCGAGTAACCGCTTAACTTTTAAGTTGCTAAGGCTTCCCCTCCAAGTGCTTAACATCTTGCAGCGTACAAGGCATCTCAAGTTAACTTGTAGGACCGCGGAATAGAAGTCTGTAAGACTTGTTCAGGTAGTACATGGGATCAAGCCATTGAAAGCCCAGATCCCGTGACTATTGTGACCCAAGAAGCCCTCTTACCTCATCCCTACTTGGTCTCCCGAGCCCTAAGACCTACACCTAGCAGGTACTAGAAGGAAAACTTAGGGTATAACAAGCTATAACCGGGTATTACTTATGTTTTTTCTTCCTCGACCCTTAGCACTTCTAGTCAACATTATACATCCCAGTACTGGGCCGGTCCCCAAACAGTCCCCTGTTTCATGACGTGCCCTTGCTATGGTAGGCCCCCAGGACTCCAAAGGAGACCTCAACCCTGCATCCAACAGTTCCAAAGATAGCTGTAGCGTTTAGGGTTCAGGGTTTTGGGTTTGGGGTTCAGGGTTCAGGGTTTAGGGTTTAGGGTTTGGGGTTCAGGGTTTTGGGTTTAGGGGTTTAGGATTTTGGGTTTTTGGGATGGATCCCAACTTTCTGGGATGCTGGGCCTGCTGATGAAGGGTTCCGAGGGATTTTCAAAGGGTGAGTTTAAAAACTTGCTTGCCTCCAGGCTCCCTCAAAGTAGGGGGCCTTAACCCCCAACCGTGGACCCGAAACCCTACAGGAACCCTCTTGAGTTCATAGGGCTTCAAAGTCCTTCTAGCGCTATCACGTCAGGTCAGCCGCGCTGCGGCGCTGGGCCTCCGATGAGCGAGGTCAGTGACTGAGAGTGGGTCCTTGTTTTCAAAAGTCTTTTAGAGTTGAGGATTTAGCATGAAGGGCTTAGGGTGTAGTGCTTTGGGCTTAGGGTTTTCTTTAGGGCTTAGGTTTGGGGTTTAGGGCTTATCAGGATACAGAATGGTTCAAGATTGGAAATTTTGGGATATATGGTTGCGCGCTAGTGGGCCCTCCCCTTTCCACGATGATAATGGAATAATACAGACTGATGGCCTTCTACATTTATTCGGTACATCTCCAGGAGACCGCAGATAGGACCGACCCTTTAAGAGCCAATGGGTTCCCTTGTATAATCAATTAAACTGAATTCTTCCTAGGAATTCTGTAGCATTTGGGGGGCCCCCGAAAACCGGTTTAGGGAGATCATGGTGAAGTTTGGGCTTGAGAGTACAACGGATTTACGACTGGGATCTCCATCCTATGGGGTTTTCAGGGCTCCCTAAACCCCAAACCCCAAAGCAGGGACCGGGTAGGGGTTTCGGGTTTTAGAGCTTAGGCTAAACGATTTGGGTTTAAGGGTTTAGGGTTTAGGAGAGACGATATTTAGGGTTTGGCATAGGCTTTTCAAGATCTGAAGGTCTCCAAGAGCAGGGAGCGCCCTCACCCAGATACTGCAATGATACCAACAGGCACGCCTTACATAAGCCCTGTATGCCACTTACGAAGTAGGTTACAAGTAGAATGAACCTTCAAGTACAGTGGCATCAGGGATTCTAGATCCTTGCAGAGCGCATCCTAAACCCTAAGCCCCAAATTGTGTCCTTGTTGAATCCGATGATACCGGCCACAGGAGGCGCCGATTGCAGCGCTGGAGGCCACAACCGTAGGATTTAGGGCTCCAAGAGAACGCACGTTCAGGGTTCAGGGCTGTTGACGTAAACGTTGTACGCCGCACCCAAGATCTAAAGCCTTACCCAAAACCCGAGACCCTGAACCCCCAAACCCAAGCTCTAAACCCCACGCCGAAACTCAAACGTTAAACCCGAACCCAAAACCGGAGTCAACCTCGGGGGTTACCCCAATAGTAAGCTACTGTGCTATGTAACTATATGGTAGATAGAACCCAGAACCAATTATTCAGGTAACTCGCGCTCTAGGGTTCAAGTGGTTAAGCTCGGAAAACTTGACGAGCTCCTTAGTTCAAGCCATGCTTCGGAAATAGATGTATAGGGCTTTGGCTAAGGTTTGCTCCTTTTTTTGGCCGAGTCATTTCTTCATGTACACGCCTCTCCGGGCACTTGGGAAGTCTTGTAAACTTACGGGTTCTTAGTTTGGAATAAGGGAATGCATCATTTAGGGATTATACAGGAGTGATATCCCCCTATTCCCTACTAAGAACAAGTAGGTAAAAGGAATACCAAGTTTGAGACAGCCAGTTTGGCTCAGCATTTGGCCTTGGAGCTTTGAGCTTGGAGCTTGGGGTGCGGTGCTTCAGGTTTGGGATGCAGGGTTGAGGGTTGCGGGTTTAGGGATGTGCGGATTTAAGTTTGGGGTCTGCATAGCTGTAGGGGAATGCATGAAGAGGGTTCAGTAGTCTAGTTGCTGCTGGAAGGTGTTATGGGCTCTTCAGCAGGACCTAGAACAGATGTGATGGGAATTGGGGGATATATTGTCGCCACACCCTCGACCCGAAACCCTGAACTCCCCACCATCCACAAACTCACCGGTCTCTACAGGGTCCACCCTGAAACGCCAAACTCGAACCCTAAACTCGTGCTTGCACAGAAGAGGTGCGTCAGGGGTGGTAAAAAAACCCTAAGCTCCAAAACCTGCTCCCCCCAAGCCAAAAGTTAAAATAACCATTCATTGCACATTCCCGCAAAACCTTAGCGGTCACATATGGGTTCCTACAGGGGTGATATAGGTCCTACAGGGGGTTGTATATGGGTTCTATTTGGGGTCATATACAGGGCTTTTAGGGGTGATATTGGGGTCCTATAGGTGTGATATAGGGGTCCTGTAGGGGGTCATATATGGTTGCGCTGCGGCGGTCCCCACCTCCCACACCCCACCAATGCACAACAAGCTTGACCGCATCTTCTTTCTGTTTTCCCTCTCCCCCCCGGTCCTGTGGGGTGCTGACACTTGTGGTTCTCTGGCATTCTGTTCGGTGACTATCAAAGACGATTTTGGCTTGCTGGTTGATGAATTGCCCTTCCTGTGGGCTTGGCTTGCAGGTCGTCAATCGATGAATGACTGCAAGTGTGAACGAGTATCTTATTTCCCTCTCTCCAACCCCGTGGTCCTGTGGGGTGTTGGCACCTGTGTTGCTCTGGGGTTCTGTTTGGTGACGCTTTAATCTGATTTTGGCTTGCGGGTACATGAAATTCGCCCTCCTGTGGGTTTGGTTTACAGGTGGTTAAATGATCACAGCATGATGACCGCATTTTCTTTCTGTTTCCGCCCCTCTCCCGCTGTGGTCCCGTGGGGTGTTGGTGCCTGTGGTCGACAGGGGTGCTGTTTCGTGATGCGGGGCAGAACGCAGAGTGCACAACCATTTATGGATTCTATCGCGGGTTATATAGGGTTAGGGGTGATATGTCGGTGTATTGTAAACCCGAAGGCCTAAACCTGAACCTGCCCAGAGGTCTGGCAGCTTGTTGCAGCTGGCCGCTTTGCAGAGCTTCTCGCGGCGTGCGAGGCGTCTACCTGTTCGCTGAGAGTAAAAGGGGGTCTAAGGTTTAGGGTTTAGGGTTGAGTTGAGCAGTTGATAACCATGGTTCCTTTCTGGGTACTTCAAATATGACGCTAAAGGCGGCATATTATGAAAGGCATCCAAAAACTGACTGTAACGTTGGCAACCCCCCCTCCATCTCCGAGTGTAAGTAAGGGTTACAATTTGGACAACCTACCTACCATGTAGTAGGATTTCAGGAATCTTTGGTTCAGGGTTTTCATGGTTTTTGTGGTGCAAGGCTTAAGGGTCTGGAGGTCAAAGGATTTCAGCTATAGTCTAGACTCCTTAGATGAGGGCTATAAAGGGGATTATGTAGGGGACGATTAGAGGGCTTATTAAGGGGGATCGTAGGAGTTTAGACTATGGCTTGTTTAGGGTCTGGGGCAAGGGCAAGGGATACAGGCATTTTAAGCTTCAGGGGCTTAGAGTGTTTAGGGCTTTGCGACTTGGGAACTTGGAGGAGTTGTTGTATGAGCGAGACGCAACGGCAATGATACGGTTGACGCTGAAAATCCTGTGAAACCTTGGCATACGAGAATGCACAGATTCTCAAACTACGCCGCACTGAGGGTCATGGAGATTTTTAGATATCGGCCGCTCGTGATTGCCTAGTTCCAGATTGCTTCGTTTCAAGGGTTCTAGGTTTGTACCCCTAAGGTGCTACCCCTATATTGTTCCCCTAATATGGACCCAGGCTAGCACCTTAAAACCTAAACCCTACACTTCTACCAGCCAGTTTAGTTCCCTGGGGTTCCTTTAAAGGACCGGGGGCAACCCCTGAGGTTCAACCCTGAAACCCCTCATAGTCCCCTGCCCCTAGTAAGTGTGATATTCATAATATCTAGGGAATTTTTGATATTAGGGGTGGGGTGGGGTTTAACAGTGGGAAGGATCAGTTGGGTAGTGTCATTTATTCCGCTAGTCCACAAGGACAGGAAAGAGCCCACAACATTGCCCTAAACCCTAAACCCCTAAACCCTAAACCACAGCATTGAGTGCAACCCGACTAATTCAATCTGTTCCCTGCCGCAGCCTTTAACAATCCTCTGACTGTTCCTACCAGAGCCTGGCCCCGAAAATAGTAGAATTACTAGAATATACAACATATTCTCACATGTTGTAATATACTATACTATGCCATAATACACTATAGCACCAGAATATACTATATACTATAGCTATACTATGCTATGATATTCGAAAAAGACGAGTCTTCAACCTGAACTCTTGAAGAGCCTGTGCTGGCAGACAGGAGCTGGAGCTGTCTCCGCTTCCGACAGACGCAAGCGCTTCATCGCCAACTCCCGAGCAGGCCGGAAACAAGCGTTTCAGGGTTTAGGGTTATGGGTTTAGGGTTATGGGTGTAGGGTTTAGGGGTTTAGGGGTTTAGGGGTTTAGGGTTCAGGGCTTGGGAGTTAGAATATTGAAGTTCCTCAAAATTCCTCCATGATCGCTAAAGGGACCCTAGAGTTCCCACCATAGTCCCTCGTGATTTGCAGAGCTCGCAAAAGGGAACTTCTCTTCTTACAGACTTACAGAGCCTCAGAGACTCAGAGAGAACGTTTCTGGTTTTGGGTTTGGGGGAATGGCGAAGCTTGGAGCTTCGTCGGGTGGTAGTTTCCCAAAATAAGGGGACCCCAATATAGACTCCCAAATACTATAGTCCTTGTTATTGGGACCCCAAAAAGGTATCCTTAATTTTGGGAAACCCCCATGTATGGGGCCGCTCAGGGATGATCCACGGATTCTTTTGAGAAACTGCGATGCAACTACGACTACCGCTTGGAAGCTTATGAATAGACATGCACTCAGAAATTTCGCGGAGCTCGGTTGAACGTGCTAAGGTAACATAGACCCACAGTTCGGCAATCTACTTTTTTAAAGTGATGGTGGAATAGCGTTCCTCGTTTCAGGAAAAACTTGCAGTAGAAACCTTGAGAACGGAAACGGGCATTTTGGGGGTATTGAGGACCTATACAGGAAGTAGTGTAAGAGTTTGTGCAGGGGACTGCGAAAGATAAAGGTTTTGTGAGTGAGTATCCAGAAAATTGAGTCCCCGATGTTGAGGCTTGTGTTGAAGGAAGTGCATTCTCATTGTTGCCCCCAAGCTTCTGAGAAGCTACGGTAGGGCATAAGCTGGCATCAAGGCGAAGGTAAGACTCAAGGACAGACATCAATGCATTGATGGTGTTATAGAGGCAATGCTAATACCGGCAAGTATTGGAAGAATCATCAGGGCGCTTCGGAGGATAGCAGCAGAACGGATGGGAGTATAAGTGCTGACAGGGAACCAGGGTGCCCGTCAACTAGTTTTGATACTACAAAACCCGCATGACCTCAGAATGCTCGCGTACCATACTTCCCAGGGTCATAGGTACTGAGAGCCATACAGGTCTCGCTTGTATCAAGCCTAGTAATAGTGGGACCGCCCGTTGCAGGTGGACCAGCAAGGTCTTGTGTGCGCCGCGCACGTGCTGGCGTACCTCCTGGAAGGCGAATTCCTGACGCCACCGCAGACCCCCCAACATGCTGTCATTCCCAACCCAGGGGATTGACTATATAAGTTGGGGCAAGATTCCCTTCATCAATCGCAGGTAGTACTTTTTTAAGACATGATGGGTGCCGTTCTTGGAGTTCACTTTAGTTGTGGTCACAAAGTTTTGAGACCACATTGGAAACTGAGCACAATAAATTTCAGGATATATGCGGGTTTCCAAAAAGCAGAGTCCGCTTTTGGACATCCTTGGAATTCCCATTGTAGAATTTGGAGGTATATGCCAGGTAGGTCCTAAACCCTAAACCGGATAGGGAAAGGCCCGCTAGGATCTAACCTTACATGAAGGCGACCGCATTGCAAAGCCCCGTATAGATTCCTTGACAAGGGGCTCTCTCAGAGGCATGGCTGAATTGTTCAGGGCTTAGGGCTAAGATTCTTTCATCTTCCGCAGACTGACTTGGAACCCGCAAAAGTGACATTCCATGACCGCTGTCCTTTTCAAAGGGGGCCGTATGCTAGTTTCCCTACATGTGGGGGACCCCAGTACAGACCTCAAAATACTAAAGTCTCTATTACTATAGGGACCCCCAACAGATACCCCTAATCTCGGGAACCCCGAAAAGGGGCTCCATGTTAGTTTACTGAAGGGCAATCTTCTGTTCTCACTTCATCTCTTCACAGCACTCATCAACGGCCCATGTATAAACCTTAAACCTCAGACCCCCAAAACCCTAAACCCAAACCCCCTAATTAGACCTAAGCCCTGAACCCCTGAACCTGAAAACGCGGACTGCAACCCTGAACCCTGCACCCTGAATATGGTCAATCATCCCGAGATCGCTCTCTTAGGCACTAAGCTGCAAAACCCTGAACCGCAAAACCCCTACAAACCTCGAGCCTTAACCCCAAACCCTGTACCAGCAGCCCTTGAACCTCACTTGTAGGCCAGCTGGATTCTGCGAGATTTCTTTGGAAAAGGACCTGCGCGATCCGGTGGTCTTGGCATTATGCAGGTCATAGGCTTTTGGATTCAGGGCTTTCCTTTGTTGAGTTTTTTTCGGGTTTGGGGTTAAGGGCTGTGTGTAAGTTTGAGGCTTGAGGGTTTAGGCTTTACGACTTTCAGGGTTTAGTGCGTAGGGCTGAAATGGACCCGAGGCAAAATGGGCAACCATGCATACGGCATGTCGGGTCCTGTTATCTTCATGGGATTGATATGGCCTTTCTGATAGGAGCCCCCGCCGCTACACACGCAAACGCCCTACAAACTACGCGAATAGCGTCTGCCCAACCTAAGCACTACACCTTGAGCCTCATACGGAACATGGAACGCATGATAGAATATCCTGGAACAATTTCGTCTCCAATAAGAGTGGCCAATGCTCCTGGCTTTTTTCTAGCAGACCGCCATATGCTAGTGCGCCTAATGCCTTTTCTTTGAGTCCTTGACAAGCCATACCCCTTGTATGGTTTAAGGTGTACTCCTTAGTTCATTGGGCTTCTCAAGCCCTGACCCCCTAGATCCCAAACCATAAACGGCTATCCCAGGATTCCTTCATCTGCAATAATATGGCTAGTTACCCCTTTCTTTTCCATTCACCTATATATACCCCCATATAATCCCCAAAAATGAAAACCCAGAACCCTCGCCATGTGAGTCTTGACATTCCTGGGTCTGCTATCAGAGCCTATATAATCCTTGTTGAGCCCTAGGTCTAGGGTTCAGAGTTGAGGGTTTAGGGCTTAGGGGCTTCCATCTACTTTCCCAGTTGATGCTCAATCTGATTCTGCATCATTGGAGTTAAGAAGCCCATGTCCAGTAGTTATAAAAAATAAGGGGGAAAATTGGTTGTTGCTCATACGCCCTGAATCCGTAAACGCCAAACCGTAAATACCCACATCATCAGCTCTAGCCTTTATGAAGGACACCTGCAGCTGTGCAGCAGCATCCGCAAGCTGCAGCTGCGCACCGGGTGACTGAACTGACATACGGTTGATGGGAGGGGTCTAAGGTTTGAGGGTTTAGGGTTTAGAACTGACATATGGTTGTTGGAGGGAAATTCAATACTATATGAGCTATACTGTAAACTCCTTAAAGGGGTAAAGGGGATTATATAGGGGACTACATATGGGAGTATTATAGGGGTTATTCAGGGGGGATACTAGGAATCTAGACTACAGCTTATACGGGCCCTTTTAGGGGGTTTCCTATTTCAATACGTGTCCTTGTAGTGTGAGGACAGTGATTTCGGCCAAGTCCCTGATGTCAAAAGCACTGTGTGCCCGCATACATTCGGAATTATGGTGTTGTAGTATGCTAAGACCATGAAGGCTTTTTGTATCAGCCGATGCTTGTGTCAACAGAACGCGTCCAACAGGGGCCTTAGCTGGGGATAGCGTGCTAGACTCTTAGCACTGTGTCAACAGCATTAGAATCAGAAACTATTGGAGGTAAGAGTAACAGATACAAGGCGACCTATAGAGGATGTATAGCATTCCTTGATGTCTAAGAGGCTCAGCCCTTCGAGAGACTTATCGCAAATGATTCGACAAGGTGATGCAGACACTTGACTGATCATCTGGCTCGATGTCAAGGAGTTTGAAACAAGCTGCAATACACAGTAACTAATGTGGTCTCGATACTATGGTAACTTAGTATGAGTTCCTGACCAACAACCCAGATTTCTGATCACGAAAGGTTAGGCTTCATCAGTAATGATAGCGCCAGTGTTTGCAAAGGGATTGCTATAGAGGCAGCTACGAAGTGTAGCGTAACGCGCCTGTGGGCGCTTCACTCGAAGAATCAAGCGTCAACCATGGCAAAGATGATAAAATTGCTGTTAAACACTCCTTAGCAGTCATGCCCGTGGTAGTTTTGCAAGTTTCGTATGGTAGATGAATGTGAAGACCTCTACGTAGCCATCCTCACTATAGGACCACCAAAATTTTCGGAAACCCCATAATCCTCTGCGTATAGCGCAGTTTCCATTTCATGTTCTATCTTTTTTTAATTTGATTCTCCGTTATTATTGGGCTATACGGTATCCCCTGTCCATGCACTGTATATCCCCAAGCTGTGAACCTCATGTCCCCCCAGGCCCGAATAATTTAGGATAAAACCCTATGCATTTCTGAGGGTACCCCTGCTTTGACAAGCTCTTATACAGCTTGGTCCGTGGGAGCTCCAAAAAACCCTCGAACATCCGCGAACCATTTTTCTTCAGAACCAACCAAGGAGATCTAAGTCTGTAAGATTTGTAGGGTTTAGGGCTTGAAGTCTGTAAACTCTTGTAATACCTACCCTTAACCCTAAACCGCTACTTTGGGCCGTGAAGTCTATCAACAGCACCTAATTCCTTCAGGGCTCTCTGAAGCCCTGCACCTTACGCCCCAGACCCTATAAAGCCTAAATAGCAGTTTCCATGTTCTACCCCCTTACCTCTAATATCCGTATAATCCCACTGATACCCCTAAACCTAAATGCGAACCCTACTGAGGTACTAGCTGCTCGGTGGCGCAGGCTGGCGGGGCTGCAGTGTCTCTTATATAACTTATATAACGAGGACAAGCGGCTAGGGGCAGCCTTAGGTCCCTTAGGTCTAGGGCTTCGTAGGGTTAAGGACTCATAGGGTTTGGGGCTTAGGGGTTTTGATGGAGGATCGAATGCAAAAGAGAAGCTTCAACTACATGGAAAATCTGGGGTATATTTGGCATGAGGGTGTTGGTTACCTCAGCACCCAAAGCTAGGAGCTTATGATGCTTGCTGACTCTCAGAGTGTCCTGATGATGGAGGTTGGGTCTGCCAAACTGGTCTCATAGAAAGAAACCTGCTGCTGCAGGCAGTATGCTGAAGCCTTCGCGCAGCTCAATGCCACCTGGCTGCAACATTTTCTGGGGTCCCTGGCTATACCCCAGCACATCATAATCTGTTTTTGAAGAACTCCCCAACACGAGACCCCTCATTTCGAAAACCCTGATCTGCTTCTTAACTGAAGGATCTGCACTTTTCCCAGCCTTCACACAAACCTATGTAGCTACTATTAGTATAGATGTGCATATTCACAGTGTGCGGCCGCTCCCCCCAACATCTCAACACCTAAACACTGAAGCCCAAAACCGATGCAGGTCTTTGACCCCAAGCCCTGAAATTTGTGCACTCTAGATCTTAGACCAGAAAAAACTCAAAGAGGTCACAGGAGCTTTTCCAAACTATCCTTAAAGGTTTCCTTCAGAGTTGTTCATCCTTCTGCAGTTCTTATATATATATACACACATTAATTCGTTCTAGGGAGCCCTACGTGGAAATAATAATTCATCCCTACCACCACCTTTCTAAACCCTAAACCCCTTATGTCCCATGCAGGCAGGTCCTCCATGGGACAGCCGCTTGCAGCCTCTAGTGGCTGAGGCTGGAGTTGGCATTGTGAGTTTAGGATTTAGGATTTAGGGGCGGGAAGACAGGCTTGAAAGAGAGAGTGCTTATACATATATGTATATATATGTACACACACATTTTTCGTAGGTGATTAGCGGGACATGATCTGAACCAAGAGCCAACCTTTGTAGTGGGATCGATTCCCTAAAGCCTGAAGTTGCCTAAACTCTTGTGCTGCAACAGGTAGTCTCCAGAAGTCGAGAAGGACTCCTGGAACAGATTGGCAAGGCGTACAAGGCTGGAATATAGATGAACCGGCAAAGTCAAAAAACGGCTATAGGTCCTTGTATCTGCACAGGGATTACAGGGGATAACAATCAAATCAGTACTACTGAGTTCTTGCGGCAGCTCTCACAGAAACTGACTTAACAGCCATGACACCCCAAGATCTGAGCACAAGCGATGTCTCATGCTTGCCCAACAATCGTGCAACCTTCGTGTCATCTCAGATTAAATAGTAGCCTCAGCGAGTCCTACGCATCGCACACCTGAAGCCCCAAGTTCTGTTTAGGTCGTGTCGGTGACACGCATTGCCGCCATGCTGGGCATCGATGCCAACGCGGCTCGTGCGGCCTGTGAGAGCAGAGGGTGGGTGGGTGCCCCAGCCTGGGTCCGCAGGTCTCATATAAATACATAGAGGAGATCGAAAGTCTACTAGGACCCCTGACCAGAATGATAGAACAGAAGCACAACAGCATGACATGGATGTTGTCAGCATCCGTGACAAGTAACACCTGTAATGTGCTCCTCCTCCTCCTCCTCCTCCTCCACCTCCTCCCCCTTGCTGCGTCGTGGCCGCTGCTGAGGGAATAGGAGGAGCCCTAGAAGTAGGACATCGTGAGGAGAAGGATGAGGAAGAGTTTTGGTACTACTTTAGTTCCAGCAGCAGCAGCAGCAGCAGCAGCAGCAGCAGCTCCAGCAGCAGCTCCAGCAGCAGCTCCAGCAGCAGAGCGGGATCAGCACTGATTACAACAATGCCGCAAGAATATTGATGGCTGGAACATCCTTTGGTGAAAAACTCCGATAACGGTGCAGTGTTTCCTTAGGGGACTCTGCACCGATCTAAGTAAATGACTAATCAAGCCTACATAACTAGAATACCCGGCTTCGGGTATGTTTGAGGTATAAAGCGTGATAGTTGTATCAGGGTTGAAGGTAGGAGACCATGGCTGTTCTTCAGCCTTTTAGGTGACCCCAAGGAGGATCCTAAAGAATAAAGTCGAAACCACGAACTCGAAGTATCCCGTACAGTAGATCCCTAGCGAGCACCTCGTTGCCTGCTTCTGCGTTTCATATATCCCTATGTCAGAGGGATGGAGGAATACGCAAATCCCTAGCCTTACATCCCTGAACGCTAGAGTAAGCCAGGGGTAAACTCAAAACCCAAGGGCAATGGTAAGCAAGATGGGGAACCCTGTACGTAAACCCTGGCTTGCCAGGGAGCCCATGAGATTTGATGTTCCCCATTTGCTTCGCGCCCTAGGGCCTCAATGCTACACCCCAAAGCCTATGTAAACCCTAGCTTAATCCTAAACCCTAATAAATCCTGCACCCTAAATCCCAAACCCTAAATCCTAAACCCTAAACCCCAAGTCCTACACCAGGCCATTGATTCGGAGGGCAGTGCGTCTCCAACTCCCACAAAGCACGGGGATGAGCTTATGCAGATGGGCGAGGCTTGAAATACGGGTTTTGGCCCAAAATAGGAGTACCTTTAAAGGGGTTATAGGGAGATATATAAGGTGTATAGAGTTTAGGGGTTTAGGTTTAGGGTTATAGGGAGATTATATGGGGTTTCCCAGAATTAGGGGAACCTCTTTGGGTGTCCCCATAATAAGGATTAGAGTATTTTGGGGTCTATATTTGGGTTCCCCTGTTTTGGGAAACTACCATAATATAAGGTTCAGGGTTTAGGGTTCAGGGTTTAGGGTACTCTGATACTGCACCCATGAACAGAGAGTCAAATGGAAAAGAAAGTGGAGCATGAAATGGTCACTGGGAGGGTACAGGGATATCTCTTGGGGTTCACAATAATAATGGTTATAGTAGTTGAGGGTCTTTATTGGGGCCACCTTATTTTGGTAAGCTACAACGGGAGGTTTCGGATTTAAGGTTTGGGTTTTGTGGCTTCAGATTGTGGATTTTAGGGTTTGAGGTCTTAGGATTTAATTTCATGGTTTTAGGGTTCAGGGTTTAGGTTTTAGGAGTTAAGGCTTGGGCTTTAGAAGCGCTCGGTGAGTCAGAGCATCCGTGCCCGAACGATATCAACGTGTATCAAAGAAAGCATCCACGTTAAGATGTGCCCATGCGCAGACCATAATGAAGTTCATCTGCCAGGGAATTCGAGGGACCAACAAAGTGGCTGAGCAAAAGCAGTGAGGACACTAACTGCAGCACTATCTGGTTCTAGGGACAATTGGTCTTAAGAAAACTCCCATGTCCACTGTCCATGTCCACGCACTTGCCTAGCTTCTTGATGTTTATTCCCCCTACCATCCAACCCTAAGCCCTAAAGCCTGAAACTTAAACGTTTAGCGCTCAGCTGGTCTTGGCTACTGCATATGAAGTAGGCTCTACGCAGAGCTTGCAGAACACACCACCTAACGTGGCCTCTACACCATTCATTTTGGGGCGGTTGCGTGGTGCAGGATTTCCCTTCTCCAGAGTTTAGACCCCAAGCGCTATTTCCTAAACTCCAGGCCCAACTGCAGAGACTCACCGAGTATATGGCTCACCTAGAGCAGCAGTCGCCTGGAGCTCGGTCCCTTTTGGGTACTCCATCCTACCGCAGTCTAGACTTAGGGGTAGGATTTAGGGATTAAGGGTTTTGGATTTAGGGGTTTAGGGTTTAGGGGTAATCGGGCTAACTTCAGGGCTAGATGTATTCATACGAGCTGCATTATCCAACTACTACTAGCAGCCAATTTCTGTCATGCGTGAAGCGGAAGTTTCTCAGAATCTCAGAGTAGGATGCCCGCAGGGATCTTGGGAAAATATGAGTAGTTCCCAAAATTAGGGTCCCTTTTTGGTACCGCAGAATATTAGGTGCCGTAATATACTTAAGTAACATATTATTCTAAGACCAAAAGGCACCCAAATTTGCGAACAACCCATATGGTCAGAAGCACTCTGCAACTGTTGGCAGTTCTGATACTTGGAAAAGGCGACAGTGACAGTCGGGCACATAGAATGCCATGGGGTGTGGCGAGGAACTTCCAATCAGGAATTCTGGGTGTGTACACCCCCCAAATGGTGTTGCACATGATGATTCGTCCTTTCATCTTTTAATACAGGTCCCTGTCAGTTGCGGGTTATCATTAAGTTTCTCCGCCCAGGGCACAAACAACAAGGTTTGGAAGGATCAGACATTGCGCAAATCTTGTGCAACCTGCATAGTTTGGGTGTGAATGTTATTCAGTGCCGGCTCAGGTGCAAAATTTGAGGCAGCCATTTCTGAGCAGCCCGCTGTTGATAATGTTCTCTGCTCAGCACAGGCAGGAAGTGATCCATGGGGGAAAGAAACTCCCAAGAAACACTTCGCCACGTCCGACACGAGACGTGTGTTCAGGCTAGCCCTTGCGTCCGAAAAGCTGTGGCGGGGTAGGGCTTAAGGTTTAGGGTTCCTTGCTGTTTGATTCCCAAATTACAGCAACTCATGTTGACACCTTACTCCCACCAGGCCAAACGCGCTGCAGGGGTACCATCCCACTTCTGCGCAAATGCTCAGGCAAGTTTTCTGCCGCTGGAGTCTTCTCCAGGACAAAGTGCCGTGCCATAATTCCTAAGGTATAAGGTATTCCGGGCCATGTGGGATTTTCAGTATCAACCGTAGCATGTGGTCAGAGCTCAGACTGAGAGTGCTTGGACGCTCCGCCGAACAGCATCATGTCGGATCCGACAACATGAGAGTTTCCCACAAAAAGGGGATGCCCCTTACATACATCGTTGTAGTATTGTCCGTATTCTACTAGGCATTCCAAAAACGAGTTGAAACCCCCCAAACCTGTATGGGGAAGCAGCGCTCAAAAGCAATAGGTGTGCAGAAGTAACCCGGGTGCCACACCAGGTGAGTTCCTGCCTAGTACCACCTCGAACCAGTTTCTATTTTGTTGGTAGGCGTTTAATTAAGCCTACCTCTTACTATGCAGGGGGCCACGTTGTTCTGAACCATGTACTAGCACCATGTTTCCTTTGCTATCCCTGGTTGCTGCTACGAGGAGTATGTACAGCAGCGCCTACCCAGGTTTTGACTGCTAGTGCTAGCCATGGATCCGCTTGGCTTGTGGCAGTCGCCGGCGCCGAGGTGCTGCCCAGCCACGATCGTGAATCCCCTAAACCTTTGGTGCAATTACAACTACCTGCAGCTTAATAGGACTTACCCCTTTATTACTAGTAGTAGAACCCATAAAGCTGTAGGCACTTGGAGTCACAGATTAACCCTATGTCTTGAGATTCTGAAGTTTATAAATCCCCAAGCCTGAGTCCTAAATCCTCTTAAGTCCCTGTTAGGCCATGAATCCCCACAACACCTCACCCTACCCTAAGCCTTAAAATCCCAAATCCCACAGGCCTCGACTATGCCTCGGCCGCCGCTGGGTGGCACCAGCGGCACCGCTCGCTCGGCCGGAGCTTTGGATCACTGGTGGTGGCAGCAGTGCGGAGGCTGAAGGAGATCAAAGTCTGATTAGGGTTTGGGGTTTAGGGTTTAGGGAAGGGTTATAATGGAAAATCAAATGGGAAAGACTGAAATGGAAAGAGGGATGGTATAGGCGTGTATAGGGGATTTATAGGGGCTATGCAATGTAGGGGCCTTGATAATTTCCAACATGGTGGTCCTAGATTCCCCGTGTACTCATGGTATAGGGTATCTTGGGTTTTTGCATTGATTTTGGTGGCGGTATCCTTGAACCTCGTTCAAGAGGTTACAGGGATGTATTGGGGTAAGAGCTCAAGGGTCATAGGATCATGGTACAAGACAGTGAAGAGCTGCTGGAACTTGGGCTTATACATGCACAGGTTGTAAAGCAGATGGAATAGGGTTTAGGGTTTAGGGCTTACAAAAAAAACAAATGGAAAAGCGGGTGGAACTTTGAATTCAGCGAATGCTTCAGGGACTTGCTAAATCTCCCGATCGTCCTTGTACGACAGGGGCCTGGGCACCAATACTACGGTCCTACCCTGGACCCTAGACCACAGGCCTCAATCTGATTCGATCTAACCTCAAGAGGCCACTGGCCGTTACGAATACCCTTGCACTGCGTAATCCCCTATACATCACCACCTAGATTTGTCTACAAAAGCCCAGTTCCCGCTTTAATTTAATGTTCCCCATGTTCTTTTCCATGGGCTGCTGAAAAGAGAAGCCGAGACAAATCCAACATATTTGAAGGATGACTGACGTACCTTGAGGGTCAGCAAGGGGTCAAAAGATATGTTAGGCATAGGGCTCAGGGTTAACAATGAGGATAACGAGGAGCATTACTTGGATTCTCGGATAAGGAGCATGTTTTGCAAGACTTGCTTATTCAGCACGACCTTCCAAGTGAGCTTGAGGAATGCAATTTCACATACGAGCTGGAGTCTAAGTCTAAGCTCCTAGTATCCCCTTGAATAACCCCTATACTACTCCCCAATATAAGCCCCTATTTAACCCCCTAAATAATACATTCTAAGGAGTTAACACTAGAGCTCATATCAAAGGTTGCAGCTCCCGCATGGCCGGTGGGTCCCGGCATGCTCAAGTGAGTATGCCTTGGCTGACGCTGGGAGTAGGCGCAGGCGGACAGTGGTAATCAAAGTTAGGGCTTCATCAAGTGGAACAGAAGACAATTCAAAGTATTCAAAGTTAAAACTAGGTTTACGTAGGGTTTGATACGTTTTAGGGCTGGGTAGTATAGGGAACGCCCAATGTATGGCCAGGTAGTATCCTGTAGTCCTTCAGAATGACTACTATAGGTTGCTGTAGTGTTTTCTAACATGCCCACTTAGGGTGCAGGGGTATCTAAGGTTATGCAGCAGCGAACC
>CAJNIZ010043211.1:5490-29346 GCA_905231905.1 Symbiodinium pilosum
CAGCCGCGGGCTACACTGCCCTGAGCCGCGTTAAGGACGCCCAGTCCTATCTGCTGAGTGGGCGCCTCACCCCGGAGCACTTCACGCCTGTGACCCTGCGATGAGCCGGGTTTCGTGCGGCAGCAGAAGGTCCTTGGCACAAAAAAACGTACGCGCGGGCCAAGCCTGCTGGCTAAAAAACGCTCGAGCCCCCCTGGACAGGGGGGCCTACCATGTACCATGGGGGGTGGATTGCTCTAAACCGTGAAAGGTGCTGGTCTGGGTGGCTTGGGGTGGGACCCACAGTACCGAGGCGACCGACCCACCGCACTCCCTGGAGTGGGTCGTGTCGCGGCACTGAGGAACGCCCTAAACCCTGAACCCTAAACCCGAAACCCCTAAACCCCTAAATCCTAAACCCTAAACCCTAAACCCTAAATCCTAAACCCTAATATACCAACTGAGCTACCCATGTTCAATGGCTCAACAGGCCCGCCTTGCCCTTCAACTTGCCAGGACAATTGACCCTGAACTCCTCAGCCTCAACTTCTACGACGCAGGGTTTAGGGCTTAGGGTTTAGGGCTTAGGGTTTAGGGTTTAAGTATACCTTCTTATTTTAAACTGTAGTCCCCCTTAAGTAGATAGAATATGGCTTTGGGTATGTTATAATCAGATCCCCATATACCCCATATTCTATCTAATTAAGGGTGACTATACACCCGTGCAGGTAGATCACCAAAAGGGCCCCCAGATAGGGCAGACCTTCTAAGTAACTTGTAGGTTCCCTTCTAAGTACCTTCTAAGTGTCCTTCTTACGGGGTCCTATCTGGGGTCCCCTAGGCACGTACCCTAACCCTAAACCCTAAAACCCTAAAACCCTAAGCCCTAAACCCTGAACCCTAAGCCCTAAACCCTAAGCCCTAAACCCTAAACCGCAGAACTGATCTCAGTGTTGGTTTAGGGTTTAGGGTTAGGAGGACATCCAGTGCATTTTATTATCACCTTTGGGTACATGTTCTCCTCGTATGCTACCATTGTGGTACAGATTCTCTGACATTTCTGGACTAGGCCAAGCAACTTGCTGATGTGATGTGGCTTTCCCATGTTATCAACTCAAGCCCTGGCATGCCAGCTCACATATTGCTATCAACACAGTGCTATGACATCATTGCCGACAAATTCATCAGAACGCCAAGCAAAAAAGCTAACGCCTAAACCCTTTGCCCCTGACCCTAGTAATCCGAAACCCCCACCTAAACCACTAAATCCGTAATACCTTCAACCCAGACCCCCAAACCCTACAATCATATCCCTCAGAAACCGATCTACCCTGCAGCTGGAGCCAACAGCTTCGTGGAGGATGTAGATGAGGAACTTGAGGCGCAACCTGCACGCCGATTGACATGAGCTACAGTCTAAACTCTTTAAAGGGGCGTTATAGGGATTATATAGGAGAGTATTATAGGGCCAACTAAGGGGGATATTAGGAATTTCGACTACTCACGTGAGTAGTTTTTATTTGGCCCCATTATAGAGTAGTAGTATATCCTTCTTTTCCTTATGATATTCTATATAAGGAATATAGTCTTACTTGGTTCAACCACCAAAAACGGTACTCACATGCGGTTTAGGGTTTAGGGTTACCATATTTGGGGATCAGTGTTTAGGGTTTAGGGTCTCTTCGGGGTGTCCATGACAAGGGTTATGCTGTTTGTGGGTCTGTATTGCAGTGCCCCCATTCATGGAAACAGAAGGTAACACACCAAGTCTAGTTACGCACAATCCCATATTCTATACATACACATCCCTGCATCCCTCCACATATTTTTTTGGGAGGGGCAAAGGATTGGGGCCGCCTGACATCTATCAAGATCAATTCCAGGGGGGTACCCACCCATATCCCACCCATATGAAGCAGGGTGTGTACCATGGCTTTTGGTGAGTGAATGCAGGGTTCCTCAGTGACAGTGTGTATTAGGTGGCCAGTTTGGGGGACTACAAATCAAGATCCTACCATGTAAGCTTTAGCGAATGGACGCGGCTCATAGAAAACTGCTCTCTCCCTCTTACACCACTGAACCCTACTCCCCCCAAACTTTACAGCGGAGATTCGTAAACCCGAAGCCCGAACCCCTTAGCCCACACCTTCACGCCAAAGCAGCAAGAGGGTTTTTAGTAGTTCCCTCATTTTTCAGGGGCTAGGGCTGCCAAACTCGTCATTACACAAGCCTTAAATTCCATACATTTGTAAGGTTCCCTATAGCCCACCCAGTTTCCATTTCATGTTTTTTTGATTCTCCATGAGGAAAAGTTGGTATTGATGCCCTCTTCCTATCTGAAACCCTAAGCCCTAAACCCTAAAAAACACTAAACCCCAAACCCCTAAACCCTAAACCCTTTGCTGCAGGACGCCGAAGAAAGGGCCGAGGAAGCGAAGGCTGTAACCTCGCACCTGGGCGATAATTACCCATTGGGGGAAAACTGGGGTTTAGGGTTTAGGGTTTAAGGTTCAGCATCTCACGTCCAAGCATTCATGACTTAAGCAGCGTTCTAAAACAATGGTCATATACCCACCCGCCCATTGGGTCCCACATCATTAAGAAACCTATATCTACCTTTTTACTTGAAATCTTGAACCCTAAACTCCCTAAACTCTAAGCCTTGAACCCTAAAGGCCCCAAACCCTAAGCCCTGAACCCAAAACTCTAGGCCTTGAACCCTGAGCTCTAAGCCCTGAACCCTAAACCCTAAGCCCTGAACCTTCAACCCTAAGCCCTGAACCCTCAACCCTAAGCCCTGAACTCAAACTCTAAGCCCCTAAACTCCAAGCCTTGAACCCTAAACTCTAAGCCATGAATCCCAAAGGCCCTAAACCCTAAGCCCTGAACCCGAAACTCCAAGCCTTGAACCCTAAACTCTGAGCCTTGAACCCTGCACCCTAGGCCCTGAGCCCTCACCTCAGCCTTGAACCCCAGGGTTCCAGGCTAGGGCCCTGAGGTTCCACCCATGACCTTGCCCATTAAGACCTTGCCCATTAAGAACTGACACCAGGGCGTAATGTCCAGAAACGACTTAGGGTTTAGGGTTTAGTGTTTAGGGTTTAGGGTTTACGGCTTAGGGTTTAGGGTTTAGAGACTTTGCCCATTAAAGTCATGAACATTTAAATCGTATATGAAAGAGAGGTTTGGGGTTTAGGGTTTAAGCCTGAGTGAGGGGTGCAGGGCGCAGGGTAGATTACGTGTCCCAACCGTAAACCACCCAATGTAGGGGGGTTTGATAGTAGGAAGGATTTTGGGTGTACAGTACTACAAGGGCCCAAATAATTACTATTTCCTTTTGAGGTCCATTTGAGGTACCATATACTATAAGTATACAAGGAAATATGGAACCACAATATTGGTATTTTTCTGGGCCCCTATAGTATGCTGTATTAAAAGGATTACGGAGACCAATGTTGGTGAGTCTTCCGCCCTCTACAATAGCTACTTACACCCATATTACTCCTCTTTGGGGTTTAAAGACGAACCCAAGCTTCAAGCTTGAAACAGGTAGGATCTTCTCGCGAAAATACGCAGTTAAAGACTTCGGGCTGAAGCTTGGGGTTGTATTGTCTGAATGTGTGCGATTCGTGTTTTGGTGTTGGGGAATTAGGGTTTAGGGTTTAGGGCTCCTAGTTGAACCTTACCAGGTACAAACATCACTAGAATCATCCTATCCTTTATCCAACTCACGGCTGGTGAACTGGATGTCTTCCAACACACAAGACGAATCACCTCCGTGTCTATCCCATCTTGCTCGTGACTTCTGGTTTAGGGTTTGGGGTTTAGCGCCTAGGGTTTCAGAAGCCAATGCTACATGAATAAACTGCATCCCACAACATCTTGAAAGATCTCGTTAAAACCCTAAACCCTATATCAAAGAACAAATGTAGGGGGCGAAGCTGACAATGGCTTTCGAAAACCTCAAAACGCTGGTGACTGACCTTGAATCCTGGCCTCAAACGTTCATTCAGGGTTTTAGGGTTTAGGGTTTAGGGGACCTTGAACCCTGGCCTTAGACGTTCATTCAGGTTGAGGCCCGCCGTCATCGAGGAACTGCAGGTTCACAAAGTTACTCCTGGCAACGTGAGTGTTGCAGGTTCTCCGAGACTCGGAGCCAGGGCATAGATGAGTATTTGTTTAGGGTTTAGGGTTTAGGGTTTAGGATTTGAACCTAGTAAGATGATATTCCTTACATAAAAAAAAACTATACCCCAGAAGGAGGATACAATCTTACTCCTATATTGGGTACCATAGTATCCCCAAAATAAATACTACTCAGATGAGGGCTTCACCCTAAGCTACCACGTCGACTTGTCTGGTTCTTACCAAGGCTGTGCTACTTCCCGCATAGGACACCTCAGTCTTCAGACTCATACCTTCAAAAGCTACAACTGCAATTCAAATAAAGGCACGGTCGATGCTTTGACCCAACTGACAAACAGCTTCTCGGAACCTCTGTGAACAGAGAAGTCTCCAGTGATAAGCGAGCAGGTGTGAGCTTAGCTTACCAAAGTGTGGCTTCGGCCTGTTCGGGCCCGGAATGCTGGCGTCAACCCCAAAGGAATGAACAAGAAGCCCAGTCGACCATTCAGCTTAGAGTAGCTAAATGCTGCATGCGGCACGACGCTGCTGTTGAGAGGTGACTTACTGCCTCAATGTCCCTGGGTTCGCCTCTCCTGCTAAAGCCCACCAACTGCCTGTGCGTACATGCAGTCTTCACAGTCTTCACCAAATTCCGGCGCATTCTCCCGAACTTACTGGTGGTTTGCATTCCAGCAGCGGTCGCTGCTAAGTCCCTTATAACAGCCCATATGCCTCTTACTCTTTCATTCCATGTTTACCACCGGTGAGCGAAGGGTTCAAGCATTCGAGCTGAAGTGAGATCAACCTGTTTGGTGCTGAAACGGATTGGGTGAATAAAGTTCCTACATGATCCCCAACCCTAAACCCTAAACGGCGTGGAAGCAATTTCCTAAGTAGCAGAGAGTTGAAGGCTGCACAGCGGGTTCCGGGAGCGAAGTCTTTCCTCGAACCCTATAGCCCCCCTTAAGTGGATAGAATATGGGGTATATAGGGTTTAGGGTATATAGGGTTTACGGCTGACTGTGTAGGGGTTGTAGTCACCCTTAAGTAGATAGAATATGGGGCATATAGGGATCTTACTATAGTATACCCAAAGCCATATTCAATCTACTTAAGGGGGACTATATGTACACAAATCTTCCATGCGTGCACTGGAGCAAACGAAGCCACAAATACAAGTAAGTGAGTTTGTGGCCACCAAGGTCAAGTCTCAAGACTGCTCGAATCCCGAAACCTTAGTCCAATAAAGTTGTTAAAACCCTCCGTACCCTGAAACTGGTCAAATCCGCTACATAAATCTCCAGCCACTGCCAAACTAAGCTGAAACTCACACCCTTTGACCGTGCCTGGGCCTTGAACATATACACAATACGAAGCCTCCTTCGTCGAAAATTGAAACCCAGCACCAGCCGATAAGAACTGTTCAAATTCGGCATATCAAATTTAGCAACTGCGAACTGGAGGGAAAAGATGTGAGCGAGTCGATTCGACACTGAAGCCCAAAATGCCCACGCCCTGATGGAAAGGATTTAAGGCAATGGCGATGGGACTGTGCTGGTATTTTTCTGCTCACAACGACCTAGCTTTTGAGCAACATCCACATAGAGGAATGTCCTGCGCGCATGGTAGTATCGCTCCCGCTGCGTTGGACGGTGCGCCCATTGCAGCACAAGTGAAAGGTTTGTCGAATTGGGCTTGGCGCGAAGACCCTACACCCTAAACTGTATGGTAGGAACTGTGTTCTGCAGACCTCAAAAGTTTTGATGATCAGCAGTGCCTCCCTGTTGGCCCACAATGATCCTACAAGGTAATATAAGGGCCTAAAAGATTACCAATATAATTTTGAGGTCCATTTGAGGCACCTTATACCTATACTATAATTACACGAGGAAATACGAGGAATATGGAACCGTAATAATAGTCATTGTTTAGGCCCCCATGTTCTTTGGATACCCCAAACCTCACGACCTTCTTGGTCTTACAGCACTATCAATAGACTGTCCTCTGCTGCAACACCCTCATGCATGAAGCGGTTCGCGTTCAGGCATTCAAGTCAGAGAATGCCTTTTGAGCTTTCACTGTGCACGAACAGTCGCCGGTGGCATGGGAATGGTTGGTTCTTCATGTAGAGAAGCCGACCAGTATGGCACTTTTCATGGCTAAAACGACCACATCTTGAGAGTTTGCAGCAATAGCTTCCTGATTGCCGGTTTCCCTAAATGCGGGGTACCGTTTTGGAGGTCCCTATAATAGGGAGCATAGTATTTTGGGGTCTAGAATGGGGTCCCCTATTCAGGGAAACTACCATATTGCCTTGATGAAAGCAAAAGATTCATGCTGTAGGGGAAGATTTGATTAGATTGTGGTTCGGGGTATCCTTTGCTACGCTGATACAAGAATGGTAAGGAAAAACATTGGTAAACGGGCATGGAACCTATATAACTCCCCAAACCTCTGCAACTGAGGGGAGTAAAAAAAGTGTGAGCTTCGGCTGGGTTACAGTCACAGGTATTGAATTTAGCAACAAGAAGAAGGGAGTTTTTCAAATTACAAGGGAGGTAATCATGGAGCTGAGGATTATGAAGAACATTTTGAGCAATTCCAACACCATAAAACTTTCTATTACCAGCGGGCAACTATTCCTGCACAAGCCGAGTCCTGCAAGACTATACTACAGCTGCATAGATAGTGACAACTGATCACATCCCAATAGAAGGGTGGCTCTTGAAGGCTTCTGGAAACAAGATCGCTCAATTAAGGGAGATTTTCACGTGGCGGGCCTGACAGAATTTCCATGGACTAGACTGATGGAATTCCTGGTGTTGACATTTTTCGAACATAACCCCCCTAGTCCATGTAGTCTGAGCATAGGGATGCCAGCAATTCAAGAGGCAGAAGCAATGGAGGGAAGCTTCTGGTGGTTAGCCGGTAAAAAAGACTGATAAAAAATAAGCACTACGTTTATCTCAGGGATTATGTAAGGGCTACTGTACGGGAATGGATAAGAGCGAGGGAGGCAAGATAACATATCAATCATAGCGACTTTGAATTAAGCTACCATGATATGGGGTTTAGGGTGTAGAATTCAGTTCCCGTAATGCAGAATCAACTAAAAAATGAGATGGAAAATGACATGGAAACCTGTGTTATATGGTGTTACATCGGGATTTGACAAATGACCAGAATTAGGAAATGATGTTGCTTACGAGATCTCCAGATTGCGGTACTTCATTTTCGCGTGATAGCACCCCAGAATCCCCCAAAGCTCACCCAAAAAGGACTGATCAAAACCCAACAGCCCTAAACACGTCTCACCTACACCCTGCGCCTGAAATTGTACATTCGCGTCCAGCAGGGCAGTTCGCCACGTTGTTGGCAAAGGGCCCCGAGACGTGAAGCCTAAAGGGGAAAATTTTTTTCAGAAAGAGAGCACTCCACCATGAAAACAGGGATCCCAATCAAACTATGAATTCATCTCATGCACTTTTGAATGCGGGTACAGCTACCTTCAGCAACCTGGTCTGTTGTCGCAATCCTAGTATGCGGAAGCTTTAAGGAAAGTTAAGTGAACACGAAGCACAAGTAGAGTTTGCACCCCCGTGCCGCACGGCAAGTATAGAGGTCCGTAGAGTTCTAGATAAAGGTGGTATAGGATCTCGTATGTTGATGGATGTGTTTCAAGCTTTTCTCATCGCATGTGCAGTTCACACCTACCGCCATCACAGGCTTTGGGTCAGGTGCAGGGATACGGAAAGGGGTATGGAGATGAGACGGCGGGTCGACGCTAGACAGTAGTACAAGTGTATATGGAAAGTTGAGGCTGTTAACCAGTTGAGATGTTCAAAGATAATGATGAAAGGTAAGAACAGAACACGCACACACAAACAGCGTACGCACTCTTTCTACTTTGAGCCAAACGTGATTGTCCAAGTCTACCTAAGCCTGCGTGCTGACTCTCCGCCACGAGTGCCTCGCGTGGTTCTGCCCTCAATACTTGGCCAGGTCCATTGCAACTGGGAATAAGCAGATGTGTGCCAAAGTTCGCTGGAGTAGGCTTGTGACAAAACTGCTGCGCAGGTGGTTTAGGCAAGGAGCGGATCAGTTGCATCTGTTCAGACTGTCAAGAATCAATTGCGTACTCTCCAATCGCAATCTTCCCCCATACTTTCCTTAGTGGTTGTGGTCAGACCATAAGCCCCAAGGAAGCTTACACCTCTGCTGACGCCCCTTCACGGTGGACGCAGGCCTCGGGCTTTGTGGTGTAACGGGTTTCTGGCAGTGCTTCGCCTCGGCGTCCTGCCATAGCTTAGGACAAGGTTCCAACCCATTACCCAGCCTACCTGCAGCAAGAAGTCCGTGTTCGGCTGAGGCCAGCGGTCGCCTCGCAACCCGGCCTTCACCAAACCAGGCGCACTATTGCACTGGACTCTGTGTTCCGCATCAACCGTTGAGCCAGAGTGCCCCATCCCCGAATCAGCATCAAACCCCGACTCTAATCTGTGAACCACAGCCAAAACTGACCGCTGCTTTCTCCTCAGAGATAAGTGGCGCCGACAAGGCTTTGCCAATAACAGTCAGTTCATTGGGCTTAGGGACTTGGACCTGTTACTTGGCAAAGAAGGTAGGCCTTGCATTGCATAGAGCACGCGTTGCATAGAGCTTACTTCACCGGGATATTGGGATGCTGGTCGGTTAGATAGCCAGAGGATAAAGGGGAACGTTTAATGACTGTCGTTTCACCGCAGTGCTACTCTATCTTAGTTGCGGCGCTAGCCTTTACGCGTGCTATTAACCTTGCTCCCGGGTTTTCTGTTGCATGTCTGGAAGATTGTGTCGTCCACTACCAAATTACGGTCCAAAAGGGAAATGATGCGCTGCTCGAGGTCATTCGAAAACGATTCAAGAATTCTGACGTGGAGACGTCTCCTTTGCCTGGAGGCAGGTGTTCCTGGCCCTCCTCCTCTTCTCTGAGTATCGTGAGATACCAGAGCTGCACACAGAATTGCTCGAGAAGCGAACGCGTCTGCGTAGAGAACCTCTTGAGCGAGGACCGGGAGCTCGACGGCAGTTCGGATCTTCCCGTGGGTTTTTTCGCAAGCAGTGCATCCTACAGGTCGAGTTAACCCCCAGTGACTTGCCTCGCAATTCAGGGTCGGTAGGATCTGTAGGTGTAGGGATAGAGGCTAGGGTTACCCGACTTCCCCGTATATTCAGGTCAAGTCCCGCAGCGTTGTCCGAGAACAAGGCTAAAGCCGCAGTCCGTGCTAAGGCCTCTGCCGCTAAGTCTGGTTCCCTCACTGGCCCCTATTATGAGTTCGGCGAGAGGAGAAATTATTGGCAGGCCACGGGCGTTGTTGTCAGAGGACCCGTGCCGAAGGTATCTTCATCCTCACTGATCGTGGCCAAAGCTTCTAGAGTTATAAACATTTTGTATACCAGACCCTCGGAGCCCTCTGATCAGCCATCTTCATCTGCTGCGTCTTCAGTGCCTCGCGCACCGCAATTTCACCTGCCTTTGGAGTTCATCTCGATGGAACGGGCTGAAGGCGTGTTTGCCAACGCGGCACGTAGCGGTGCGACGCGATATCTGAGCTTTGATCTGCACGGAGTATTGGATAAGGATCTCAACATCAGCGCGGCACTTCTCTCCAGACTTTTGGCAGACGCTTGCTGGGACCAGACCGAGCAGCAACTAGAAACTGGTCGATCAGTCAGCTCCGTGTACTTCTGAGCAAGATCCGAACAAGGGACATCAGAAGACCGCATCCGAGGTTTGTCACCCTGTTTACCGGGGTCAAGTGGGCCCCCATCCGCAAAGCGCATCATCTCCAGAGGTTGAGCAATATAAGTCAACGCGAGGTATTTGCATATAGACGACGACCCGGAATAATTTCCAACATCGTCGACCTCGACAATCGCCGGCTTACTGGCCTGGCTTTCAATTCAGGGGGCCATCTCAACCTGGAAGAGTTTTGCGAGGATCAAGGCCTCCTCTGAGACTTCTCCACCGCAGCCAATCCCAAAAGTTGAGATCACTTGATCAGGGTTTGAGGGCATTCGCCCCGGCGTCCCCTCTTAGTTTTATCCCTTAGGCTCGTAGGTCCTAAGCCCTAGGTTGAGGGAGTTCGCCTGGGCGTCCCCTCATAGGATTAAGATTCCAGTCCCAGTCCCTGAAAGCACAAAGCAATCATGCCGCTTGCATCAAGCCTGAGCCAATTATCCGAACTCGAGATCCGTATTTCTTCAACCCCGCCAAAGGCCCTGAGTGTGGTTGAGAGAGTTAGAAGCCCAAGAAGGTCCGATTCTTCCAGTTCAAGGCCCAAACCCGTAGGCAAGGTCCCGGGGCTAGGTTTGGTTCTGCCACGTTGCAACGAACCTGGGCCAATCCGAGGTCAGCATCCCCATTGTCAACACCCTTTGTAGGTAATGTTGAGCGTCAGTTAGGGGTGATGCTAGGATTGCTTTGGGTGAGGCTAGGTATCAACTTGAGTCGGTTGTGAACCAAGTCCAAACCGAGGTTTCGCAGACCCAGCAGATTGCGCAAGCCAGGGTTCAGGCAGTCCATTCAGGGGCCCAAGCCGTTGTCAGTCGACTCCAGGCCCAGAATAATGCGTTGCAGGCTCAGAACACCCAACTTTCCGAAAGCAACTGAGCCTTAACCCTGCAACGTCAGTCCAAAGCCCTGAAGATCCAAGAACAGGAAGATTTCTCGACCCAGCTGCACCAATAGTTCATTGCCCCACAAGGGTTAGTGCATGCAGCCGAACCCATCCCAACTCCTGTCCCCAAAGCTTCGCATCCTCAACAAGCCCAAAATGGCGCGGACATCGCAAATGCAACCATTGATGCACTTGAAGCTTTGGCAAGGGAGGTTGGCGGTACTATGCGTAGGATTGAACAGTCCATTGAGGTTGCCCCTTTCGAGCCTCGCATCCTGCGTTGCACCACTCCTACGGGTAATCCGGCCCAAAGGTTTGTGATTGTAACATATACGCCCCGTAATGTTCATCTGCTGTCACGGGAGCAACTGTGATTGTTGGCAGACTTAGGTTTCAGCCCAAGTCGTTAAGCCCGCAAGGTCCAACCCCTAAACCTATTGCTGAGGCGGGGAGTTAAGTAAACACCTAGCACAGGTAGAGTTTGCACCCCCGTGTCGCACTGCAAGTGTAGAGGTCCGTAGAGGTCAGCACGCAGGCTTAGGTAGACAATCACGTTTGGCTCAAAGTAGAAAGAATGAGTACGCTGTTTGTGTGTGCGTGTTCTGTTCTTACCTTTCATCATCATCTTGGATCTTGCTTGTGTCTAATTTAAATTCCAGAAAAATCAGTGAACTACACTCAAACAATCTCGACCGGAAAGCAACAAACCTGGGAAAGCAAATGTGCGATCAAATGAGACCCGTGAACAAGAAAGGCGTTCAGGATCTAGGTTCAAGCTGCCCATACGGCAGTTCGACCAGAACTCTTCCCGAGCCCTGAAGACCTATGTGGAGAATGGAGGAAATCTTGCAGCACCAAACGTAACCCGTACACCGATTGTTCCAGCATTCCCTAGATCCTACGCGGTTTAGGGTTTAGGGTTTAGAACCAAAAGCCTAAACCCCAAACCCTGAACCGTAAACCCTTATCTCTTGGGATCCAGAGTCGTGCAAGATTTCCTCCACCCACTGTACGGATGGGGTCCCTCTTGAAGTAGCAGACAAACATGGGTTCAGGGTTTAGGGTTTAGATTTGGAGCAATCCCCATACACCCGCAAGCATAGGCTGAGGTATCCACAAATGGCCACTTGAGCAGCGAGTTCTTTATAAGGCGGTCCCTTTAATGACTTCACTTGCTGCAGGGAAGCTACTTTGGGCTGGGATATTGATTCTGAAATCTACCCAAGTGTCTGTCTTCGATACAGCCACATTTCCTGCACTAAGTGATAAAGGATATTGAGGAGAACAGGTCTTACTCTACACAAGGATGCTTGACTTCCCAGCTAGAAATTGCACTCAAACCATGAGCGTCATAGCTGACACCTATACATGAGATGCACGAAAAGAATTGCATGGCTGAGCCGGTCTAGGGTCGAGGACAAGCATCCCGAATCCCTGCATACCATGTTTCATATTCAGCTGGCCTTTGAAATGCCAAGAAAACTTCCCAGGGGACATGTGAGCTTCGCCAAAAAATCGTCCTGTAATCCCTAAGGCGACTTCAACAAGCTCCTTACAATGCTGGGCTTCCTTGGGGCCCTCCTTTATAGGAGTCTCCCCAAATTCGGGTACTGACTGTGCGACCGCTCTGGCTGAGTTGAAGCGGTTGGGCCCAAGGGAAATTCAAATCACCACGGCGATAGGGACTTAGGGGACTTAAACCAGATCACAAATGCAAGTGCAATTGAATTTCATCTCCCTAGACCTCCACTTTAAGTAGATAGAGTATGGCTTTGGGTATCTTGTAATAAGATCCCCATATACCCGACATTCTATCTACTTGAGGGGGACTGTAACCCCTAAACCCTAAAACCCTGAAACCCTAAATACCCTAAAACCCTAAACCCTAAACCCTAAATACCCTAAAACCCTAAACCCTAAATACCCTAAAACCCTAAACCCTAAATACCCTATATTCTATCTAGTTAAGGGGGACTATATGCTCCCTAGACCTCTGAGAGGGGGAGAGTCACTCTGACAAGTGGTGGCACCTTTCACAAGCCTGGCACACTAGGGGTTAAGGGTTAAGGGCTTAAGGTTTGGGGTTTAGGGTTTAGGGCCTGCAGCACACATGCCGAATCCTTGCATGTTCTGAACTTGCACGGCGAAAGCTCACCTCAAACATGCATAAAGCTGAAGGTCCGAAGTCTGGAAGCGCAGAGCAATAACATCTGCCGAACCAATACGTGTTGCAAAAATGACATGAAAGTCACAAACCGGCCCGGTGCATTCTAGAGACTGTTTTGAGGGTTCTCATGGGGTTGCTATGACGATCCATTCCTCAAATAGAGAAATCTCACCAGCGGCTTTGGCACCTTCGCGCAGCCAAGGAGCACATCCAACGTGACCCGAACATTGAAGGCCTGTTGGCATGCTTTACGTAGTCTCAACTTTGGAGAAGCAAATGAACAAGACGATTGAAGGAATTTAATGTAGGGGCCTGTTCGCATGGAGTAAGGTGTTCGGTGCATGTTACACCAGAAGTTTATCAGGATTGCAAGGGAAACCTGATGATAACTATTAGGACTTCTACAGCAAAGCTCGCAGGTTAGTTTTGCAGCATTTCATGAATGTGCTGTGCCAGTCGAATGCAAAGGGAATCCAGGCATGTATGGAAGACTTTTTAGAAACTTCCATGCTACATTGTAGCGATGCAAGGACCAGAAGAGAACAATCTTGCTCATCAAGCAGGCTTCTACATGTGCGGTTCTAAAAAAACCCTTATCGAAAACCTGGGTGAAAGGTTTATACTTTGTTTATAGCACAGGGTCCCTACCCTCCCCTAAACTCACATGTAACCTGATATGGGGCCCAATGAAGACGGGTTGCTGTATGGGCTTCCACAGTGCTGTGTGTGACCATATTCCCTGAACCCTAAACCCTGTACATCCCTGCACATCCCTGCTTGGGAACGCCTACTGTACACACAACTGACGACCTTGCCAGGTTCAATCGAAGGCTTAAGGCTAAGGCCCTGGCTCTCTGGAAGTAAGGGCCCCTTTGATTTGGAATAGGCTTTTGGAGCATATTCTACTACAGTCACAGTCACATTGGATTGTAAGGGACAAGTTGACAATTAATCAGGCTTCTACAGCCCTAAACCCTAAACCCTAAACCTTAAACCCTAAACCCTAAACCCTAAGCCTTACAGAGCTGCAGTCTGCACCTTCCACACCTTACATTTCTCAGCGTCCAGGGCTAAAAGACGTTGAAGGACCATTCAAGCACCACCCCAGGAACAATGAAGTTGAGGCTCATAGTTTAGGGCTTTAGGGTTAAGGGTTTGGGGTTTAGGGTTTAGGGCGTTCCCGGGCCCGGGGTTCAGGGCAAGCAATGCCAGTAAGATCACCACCTGCCCCGCACGAACGGAGAATCAAATGAAAAAGACAATGGAAAATTAAGGGGAAAATGAAATGGCACGGCAGTTTGTAGAGGTTTCCAAGAAGTAGGGGTCCCTGTTTACTCTGAATGCCCAATTCAGTTTGGTGATATGTCAGGCATTGCTTACCATCAGGTGACCTTGTCTGACAGTACCTCAAAGCTTGCTTACCCATCCCTTAGGAGGACCCCCCACCCTGTAATAGTGGTATAATAGGATTAAAAGAGGACCCTAATATGATCCTTATTATCCTTTATAGTCACTATTACTGGGTGGGGGGGTCCACCTGACCCATCTCCATTCACTCCCAAAAAAGAAAAGATCAACTTCGCACGGCTTTGTTTGCACTGAGACGTTGGCAAAAACGAACTTATCGCCTAGCCTCTAATCTGCAGAACCTGCATGACAACGAGAACCAACGGCTGAATCACATTCTCTGCGAAGCAGCCTACCGATTCCCACGCTCGTGAGGCGCTTGTGCCGCACTTTGAATTAAGGATGTACGGCATGCTGCAGTATTCACTACCCACCACGGTGGTCCAGAGAATGCACATGGAAAGGGCAAGCAAAACAATGAAAAATGCCTTCAGCTTTATACTAAACAGCTCATCCAAAAAAATGGTTTTGCAACATTAGGTGTGTTCCCTCAAACATGCTGCTGACGCACGTGGCACGCCCGCGCACGACAAACGCTTGGAATTCGAGCACGCCATGTGAGGTGGGATTGCAAATTTCAGGGCGCCGACTACTAGAAGCGCCGCTTGCCCCAACCCTTAATCTCAAACCCAGTGAACCCGCACACGCGCTGCCCAAGCTACCGCCAACGAACCGTAAACAAGCCTTGAGCTTCCTGTCACCCTCAACCTTAACCCTGAAACCCAAAGGGGGCAAAATGCGGATGCCTCTGGCACTGCGCTCTGGCAACCAAAAGGTTGGCTCCCTGCATCACAAGCCTGAGCTCATGAGCTGTGAAACGACAGGACGATGCCGCTGCCGGTGTCTTTGCTGCTGCTGCTGATGCTGCTGCTGTTGTTGTTGGCGGATGTTTTTCCGTCTCGGGAAATTTCCAGAACTATAGATCACGAAGCCTTGCGCCCTGGCCTTTATCTGCCCCTCTGGCCTTTCCTAGGTCGGAATCCGAGTTGTGAGTGGGCTCAATGCTGCTTTTGTTGCTAAGCTACCCAAAACAATACCACGTCCAAAAAAAAGACTCAAGGGATGTATAAAAGTCCTACCGGAGTCTGAGAACGATTGGCCCTCCCGACAACCCCTTACGAAAGCCTTCCAGCCAGAAGCGGTCCGAGATTAAAACGCGAAACGCTCACACTGTGCTGAAACGCGAGATGTGCTCGCGCTGCAATGTATCTTGCTTCGGCTTGTTTTCTTCATCTGCATAATCTCCCGGGGACAAGACCCGAAATGGTTGTGATGGTAGACTCTCATCTTACATCACAATCTTCTCTGATCTCCCTCCTTGTTTCCTTATGTCTCTTCTTGTGTTCCTTGTGCGACGCCCCAAGAGCGGAGTGGACGGTCTTGCAGAAGTCCGGAACCCCAGAAATCCATGAGCATGCTTGAGGCTGGACCATGAAAGGCGTTTGTTTAAATGGATTATCCGCGGTGGCACCGGCCCAGCACATCTTGCCTAAGGGCTAGAATGCAGATCAAATGAGAACCTCATGAAATGCCGATGCTGGTTATTCGAATTCTCGCGGTACCTTTTGTGCAAGGACCCTCTTTGCATCACGTCTGACGTAGACGAAGTGCACAAAGGCGGACAGGTCCCAGGTTGCTGAAGATCACCTTCGCGCTGGGCTTCAGGAGCTGTAAGCATGAGGCACCCTACACCCTAATATAGCGGCCGAAAAAATTACCAATATCATGGGGTCTAAGGTTTAGGGTTCAGAGGCCCAAATAATTACCAATATGATTTTTGAGGTCCATTTGAGGTACCGTATACTATACTTATACAAGGAATATGGAACCATAATATAGGTGATTATTTAGGACCCTATATTAGGCCCTCAAAACACCTTGAACCCTAAACCTTTCGTCGGGGTTGCTTGGCAAAACGCCCATATCGGAATTTCTCACGATGATCCCGATAACCCCTCAGAAGGACCCCCACAATCCCCGATGATCTCTACATGTTCCTTGGTAAAGGGACTTTACTGGGAACCCCAAACAGGGAACCCCAAGTGTAATAGGAATATACCTACCAGGGTCCTCATATTCTGTTGTATTCCTAACCCTAAACCCTAAATCCTAAATTATACTCAAAGGGTTCCCTGTTTAGGGTTCCCAATAAAGTTCCTTTACTTGGGGTACCCAAAAGCCCGCCGGCTTGCAGAAACTTACATCTGAGGACTCCTGCACCCTTCGATGTGGTGGTTAAGTGAAATGAGATTATGTTCTTCATCTACAACCAAAAGAACATATGGTAGTTTCCCAAAATGAAGGGACCCAATATAAATCCTCAAATACTATTGCCCTGATTTAGGGGACTCCCAAAAAGATACCCAATTTTGGGAACCCCCCATATTCTTGCTCTCCATTGTGGGCGGTCTCCCTGCAGTGGAGGTCCCTCAGATGAACATAGATCCCTAAATAGGAATCTGTATAAAGGGACTCTAATGGGAACCCCAAACAGGGAACCCCAAGAATATAGTAAGAATATAACAGGAACGTACCCACCAGCGTCCTTATATTCTATAATATTCCTAACCCTAAACCATTTTTCAAATAAACCCTAAACCCTAAACTCTAAATCCTAAACCCTAAATTATGTTCTTGGGGTTCCCTGCTTGGCGTTCCCAATAAAGTCCCTTAACTGCATGGGGTTCCATGCTTGTGTGGGTGTGGTTCAATAACTTTTAGTAAACAGCTGCTGTCCTCAGCTAGTGAGCTACGGTTTAGGGTTAAGGGTTTAGCACCTGAATCAAAAACCTCATGGGTTCAGGGTTTAGGGGTCACATTGCGACAGAGACTTAGGGGGTGATCTGCATGGGTACCTGAGGTAACTAACCAAAACTCGGCAATACTTAAAGGCCATCAAGGAGCACTGCAACTGCAAGGAGGCAACACCAGGGTCCAAGAACCCAATCCTACGACAATGCATGCCTAGCTAAGTGATTGGCTGATGAACACCGCGCTTTGATCACATTTAATCCCGCTGCAAGAACAAAATCCTCAAATAAGACAGCTTCAACAGTCCGATATGTGAAAGTAAATGGTGAGAACATCTCTGATAGCTTTGATGATCATCTCACTCACTAACCTTGGTCAACTGGGTTGTAGGGATCCTAACCCTACACTGTTACAATGGATGTGCTGAACTATTCTGGTCAAGATGCTGACATTGGTGGGGTGCCGCATATCATGAGCTCCTGGCTCATTGCGTACGTCGATAGGGCTTGGAATTGGGGCTTAGAGCTTTGTTTTGGGGTTTAAGAATTTCATGGCCCCAACTTTCCCATCAGGGTCCCTGTTGCAGTGGCTCGAATGACCAGGAGGGCCCTACTCTTGAGTGGAACACGAAAATCACATCAAGTTTGACACGTCCATGACGCGCCCAGATTGAAGTATGCTTTGAGGTTTTGGCTTGCCTTCGCCTCAAGCCTGTTTTGCGTCTTCGAGTTTGAGGATGTTACTGAGGATTTGGCCTATTTCCGTGCGTCTATCTTCTCCGGGTGCGCAATCGTTGGTGATGCGGCTAAGGTTTCTGAATGACGGCATGGATCAATCTGGATGTAGATCCTTAACTTCAATCTCCGGGACTATGTGCGGCGCACTGGAATATCGCAAGTACATGTCGCAGCAAATGATTGACCTGCTTCACGCTCGAGGTCCTTCCTCTACAATTAGCATGGGACCGATGACAACAACAAAATTCGGTGTATTTTTGGATGGGATATAGGGGCTATATAGGGGTTATATAGTGGGCCGTTTGCAACTTGGGGCAGCCACACAGGGGTCAACATACATGACGGAACTCTTTCGGTTATCGCAAGTACACAGCTGATGATCCAGACTCTTGATTGGGCCGAGCAGCCTGGAAAACCAGGATAGGTTTAGGGTTTAGATAGCTGTAGGATGTTATGGGGGTTATACTGGGATAATGGAAAAGAAAATGGAAACTACTATAGTATATTTGGTTTATATAGTGGGATAATGGAAAAGAAAATGGAAACTACTACAGTATGTTGGGGTTATATTGGGATAATGGAAAAGAAAATAAAAACTACTATAGTATATTGGGTTTATAGATAGAGACACAACAAACTTGTTGATGTCTTCCACCCATAAAAGGAAGAGGTCCGGACCAGCTCGGGACAACATACTGCACCCTTACCAGACCTTTCCATTGAACCGCTCCAAGGAAGCTGAACACCCAAGTCAAGGAAAGAAGCTCGAAGTGGAATATCCCGTCCCCAGCTGCTTTGGGGTTATTAAAACACGGACAAAATGGAACATCGACTTGGAGCAATCTTCCGAAAAATCTCTACATCGCTATCCCTAAACCCAAACCTTTACAGCCGCAAACTGCTTAGTCCCCCTCAAGTAGATAGAATATGGCTTTGGGTGTATTTTAATAAGATCCCCATATACCCCATATTCTATCTACTTAAGGGGGACTATAACCCCTAAACCCTAAAACCCTAAATACCCTAAAACCCTAAAACCCCAAACCCTAAACCCTAAATACCCTATATTCTATCTACTTAAGGGAGACTATAACCTAAACCCCTGACTTCAAAGCAAGCCTTAAATCACACACGAGCTATAGTCTAAACTCCTAGTATCCCCCTTAATGACCCCTATAATACTCCTCGATATCAACCCTAAACCCTAAACCCTAAACCCTAAACCATGAGGCCGGGATGCTGGAGCTGAACCGGTATTGTTGCAGGGCAGTGAGAGCCAGTCCGCCCATGTGGCCGGGCTGGCAAGGATTAAGGGATTTAGGGTTTAGGGTTTAGGCTTAGGGTTTAGGGTTTAGGGCTTTGGGATTAGGATGTGGGGGTTTGGCTTCAAGGCTTGGGATTTAAGGTGGGTTTAGGGCGTTGCACTTAGCGGTTTGATGTTTGGGGCTAAGGTGTGGGATGTGAGTCTTTGGATTTAACTTAAGGTGCGGGATTTTGGGTTTAGGGCTTTGGGCTTGGGGTTAGGGTTTGGGGTGTTGGGCGTTGGAATGAGTGCGTATGTATAGAAACCAGGAGAAACCGGGGTCCTGAGGAACAGTCGAATCCAGTCGAACCTGGTTCCTGCTTCCTAACACTAGATTGAAAAACAATGAAAAAAAACACACGCACACACACACACTCACACACACACACACACACACCGCTCGCATGGCTTCAGGCAATGATAATGGCTGCTAAATAGCCCTTCAGGAAACGACGACAATGAACGTAGCACCCCAAACTAGAAAACATCATCTTACTAACGACAGCACCAATGGCGCAAATGATAGCAAACAACATGGTAAGCTGAGTGGGAAGAACCACTTGGCATTTTGGGTTTAATGATGATAGTAATTCTACCAGTAGTAGTACTGATCGTACCCTCCAAGGTACGTTCCGTGGTGTCCGGAGACACTGCTTTCTCTTGAATGCAAAATGCTCTGGAGAAACCGAAAATACGTTACGAAACACTGGGGTTATGAATAAGGGAAAGTATGAAAGACTATAGCGCATTACCTGGTTATGTATGTTGAGTTTTTCCTTACTGAGAACCAGAGGCACAGAAACAAAAGATACTACTTGGAGTTTTGGGGTCGGCGCAATGGTGTTAAATATACCGACGCAACGAAGGGCTACGATCTTTCAAAGTAACCTTAGCAGCAAGCGCCCTCCTACGACCAGAGCAATATTCATTGTTGTGCTTGTATGTCTTTTTCACGCCTGTAGATTGCTTCACGTTAGGCCTTGAGAAGCAGATGGTTGGTTTTCGGGATGGGGTGTCCTTGGCGTGGACTTCATACAAGCCAATCCTAAACCCTAAACCCTAAATCCCTAAATCCCTAAACCACACTTCCCAGGCGCCCAACAAGATCTGAGGTCAGGAGTCCTGGATGCCCTTTTTCCCTGAAAACCTCGACCCGAGGTCTCAACCTGAAAGTGACCCTCTGCCTGGCACTCTCCACGGCATAATCTTCAGGTCCAAGTTGGGGTCGGGCCTGACAGAAACAAGGGAACTGATGTTGAACATGAAACGCTGCAGGAGTTAATGGATACAGTGTATGAAACCGAGGTCTGACACGCATGGGCTCTGGACTCATACAGAACTAAGCAAATGGATCTAGCCATGTCTTGGCGGCGTGCACGTCTACCCACTTCTCGTCTTGGGGCTCTGTCAGGCTTCATAGCCGGGTTGAAAGATGATTGAGGGGCACGGGTTAGGGTCTGGGGGTTTAAGGCTTAACTCCCCTCGTGCTTGCATTGGAATGGGCACAAGGCGAAGCTGTTAGGAGTTCCACGCCCTTGTTTTTTGAGACAGTTCAAAACGAAGGAAACTTCTGGGTCTTCTGAATATGTCGGGATACCTTTGGAAAAGATTGTCAAGAGATTGGTCAAGACGTTTGAACAGTAAAATGGGTTTTGTAAATCGGTCTGCGCATTAAAGGTGGAAATGATTCTACACTCAAACTGGACTCACGCCAGGCATTACCTGAAAAGCCGCAACAAGGATCAGGTTCTTGCGCAGTAGTGACCACCCCAGGGGTCAATAATGCAATCGGTAAGATCACTTGCAGCAAGACAACTTCTCTTCAATCAAAACCCTAAACCCTAAACTACACTCTAAACCAAGTTTCTGGGTTCGACGGAAGAACGAAGCAATTTCAACCCAAATCGTGCGACATCCTAAGGGGCAAAATGTGTAGGGTTTAGGGTTCAGGGTTTGGGGTTTTTGATTTAGCGTCTAGGGTTTAGGGTTTAGGATTTAGGATTTGGGGTTCGTAAAACCATGTAAAACCTGTGTTGGCAAACCACCGTGAGACAACCAAAATGGCTTACGTGCTGCTAGCACCGGGCTTTGCCAGAGTGGCGCGCATTGGTGCATTCCATTTTTGAAGTGGTAGCAAGGTGACGCAGGAAATCGACTATGGCAGGAACGCATGGTGGAAATCTGATCAACCATGGAGAAAGGGCTGTCTGACAGATAGATCTTCATTGAAAGAATGAGGCATGCTGTACACGTTCTGCAAAGGATACTATTCGTAAGCACTACTAATACTGTGAATATTGTTCGTATGATTGCAGAGGGGACTGTTGTGTGGGCCCCGAAAGGCCCACAATGTAATACGAAATGGTTATGTTATGCTACACGTTTTTTTGACAACAGATCTCTCTGTTTTTGTGCAGGCTGCTGCGTATCCATGGCAGAAATAAGTGAAAACATGGAAAAAACACCTTAGACATTCAAACTTCATTTTACAACCCAAAAAACCAAAAACATATATGAAAAGAACAAAAAACGAACACATATGCGTGGGCTCCAAGTATATGGTACCAGATGTTGTTTGTTGCGTTTGTTTTTGGCTTTGTTGTTTTTTGGTGTTGTCATGTTTTGTTTTTGGTGTGGTTTGTTTGTTGTTGTTTGGTAAGTTTTTGTGTGTTTTGGTGATGTTTTTTCTGCTTTTTGGTTGCTTGTTTTTTTTTGCGAATTTTCAAATTTCTGAAGCCGCGGGACCTGACTACGGGACTGTCGTTGTTTTTGTCATTTTTGAAACTTCTCGTCTTTTGCCATTTGGGTTTACTAGACCGAGACCTCGTTGTGTTTTATTATTGTCATGCGCGGCCATACGCGCCTTTCGCTTGAGAACATAAGCCCTCTGCCAGAGCATTGTGGTCGAACTTCTCGATTTTGCGGGCCCCCATACAATGTCACAGGGCTCTTCTTATATATTCTTAGAAGAGAAAAGATCTCTCTATTCCGAAGAACATAAAATTGATTTTATACAGGACCCTTTCCACAGCACATTATGAAAAATGTGCTGAAAATGAGACCAAAATAGGTCTGAGTGAGACTCATAGAACCTTCTCCATTTGAGGAAAGAACGAAAGCTCCAGCTGACTTTATAGAATTTCAAAAGAAATACCTGCAAGGAACTGGAGCATCCACTTCTCAAGTCAATTGTATCTCTCTTCTATCTTTCTTGCGGAAAAGCGAGGGTTCTATTCCGTTCGTAGGAATAGAGGTTTGGTTCTGCCTGATTCGCTACAAGATAAGTACGGTATTCAATATTTGGTAGACTCCTTCTCCTCAGTCTCCAAAGGGTTTATTTTTTTGTGCAAAAGTCGATATCATCTCAATACATCTACACAAATGAGAAGAGCAGGAGCCCGAGATTTCAGGATTCCTGTTTCCATCACAGTGAGATATGTTTTCATTACTGTTCCTTGGTATTAGTCGTACCAACATGTAAATAGCAATAGCAGAAGTAAAAGTACAAGTGATAACAGTAGTATTGGAAACAATGACGGTTCTAATAACGCTGGTAATACTGGTGATCTTACTACTATATAGACATACAAACGTGTAAAAACGCTGGGGCCGAGGTGCGCCGCCTAACCGACAATATAAAGAGCATTGATGGCATGGATAAAGTCAACTTCATCTGAAAGGTCCCAGGCGCATGTGCCTTGACAAAAAACATATCCGGAGGAGTCATCTGGCATGGCTGAGGGGTAGCTGCAAAGCATCTTGAATGTTGTCGCAATCATGTTGCCGTTGCAGCAAGACACTCAAAAAGTTCCAGGCAGCCATGCTATTAAGGAAGGGCATCACCGCCTTTTGGACCTTCAGATGGCAAGTGTGTCCATGCAACGATGGCCTGTCCAGAGCATGGCTGGTGCGAGGTGCGTGTTCACAATGAGAAGATGATGTTAAATTTGCGTGTCGGCATGCCATTTTCCGAGCTGTAGCCTAAGAAACTAATGTCCTATGAGACAAGCTAAAGCCGCAAAGTTTTGTGACGTTGTTGCATTGAGATGCGGTCGCGATTGAAGCGAGGGCAATGCTCCATTGGCCGTGACTTGTTGCTGCTTGACCATCACCACTACCACCACCAAAACCATCGTGGCCGGCACCGGCAACGGCACCACCACCACCACCACCACTCGGGTCATGCATCTTTGACAGCAATGGGACGCGCTCGCTGGTCACAGGATAGTAGTCTGCTCAAGGCGAAGCACCTATGGCTCAGGGAAAACCAGACACGAGTAGTCTTGAGGGCAGGAAGCCTGTGGCACCTTTACCTGCTGAGGACCACAGACTTACTTCTTACAACTTTTGCTGTCATTCACACTGTCCGTATTCGTTGTCGTTATGCTTCCTGTGGGTAGGAGGCACCCATCCGATGGTGACCTTAAGCGCAACACTGGCAGCCACTTAGCGCTGGTGCAGAGGCAGCATCGAGAAGCGATGAACAATCTGTCTAGCTTCATGAAATATGCGCATCACTGACGTTGGAAGTATGATCAGGATCAGTGCAACCTAATGAGGATGTCACAAACAATCATTTCGTTTCACTGCATTTTCTGCGTTCAGTTCCATATTCGTTCTGCATTCGGTGCATCCAACACAATACAGTCTTTTGATGTTTCTGTGTTCTGCCTTGGTTTTTCCTGTGTTTGTTCTGTCTTCTGGCCCCTATATAACCCTAATATAACC
>CAJNIZ010043212.1:0-11800 GCA_905231905.1 Symbiodinium pilosum
ATATATACCCTATTGGTTTAGGGTTTAGGGAGTTTAGGGTTTAGGGCTTGGGGTTAGGGAGTTTAGGGTTTGGGGTTACGGAGTTTAGGGTTTGGGGTTAGGGAGTTTAGCGTTATAGGGTTCTAGGGTTTGGGGTTTATGGTTTAGGGTTTGGGGTTCAGGGTTTAGGGAGTTTAGGATTTAGGTTTTATTGGGGTTTGGGGTATTTAGGGAGTGAATATAGGTACCGTTATAGGGGTATATATAAGGATTATTATAGGGATCCACTCCCCTACTCTCCCTTGCACACTAGCAAGAAAAGCTGAGTTCACTGCACTACGTAGGTTTAGAGTGTAGGGGTTTTGTTGGGTTTTAGGGTTCAGGGAGAGGTTTAGGATTTAGGGGTCTAAGATAGAGGGGTTAGGGGTTCAGAGTTGAAGGGCTAGGTTAGGCCCCGCCCAGTTTGCCGTGTACTTTATGAAAGAATTGTGGCGCAAATACTAGTACCATCCTCCGTTGGGGTGACTATTGGTAAGGCAGGGCCTCTCCCCAGTATATGGTCTGACTGTTCGGAGGACTGCAGCCTTTTGACCAAATGCCAGCCAATAGAATGTCACCTTATCCACTGTTGGTGGGCATCACTGGTTCACAGAGAGGCTGCATTATCTTTCATTATCAATAAGCCGCCACTATGGTACTTGTGAATGGGGGAGGGTGTCACCTGAAGTAAACCTATTCATGCAAAGGCCAGCATTGAGAAATTGATCCTTTCGATAGCCCCTATATAACCCCAACCGCAGTCGCGTACGGCATATTCCCACATGATCTTTGTTCAAAATAGTCTCGGGAGAATTTCATTATAGGGGAATGGATGCCTACAGTAGTCTATATGACCCAAGCATAGTCCTTTTAGCCTATACCCCGCTCCCACCTTCCCAACCAGTCATGAGTAAGATTTGTGAGTTGAATTTCTCCGAATACTCTCTGGGTATTTCCGAAGGGGCAGTTTTATGATCTTCTCGTAATCCACATGCAATGCTCATATCTCCCTCGAGTCCCTAAAGTCTCGCTTAAATCCCAACCCTTGGACTTCAACATTGGATACCACCCCACCCTGTATAATCCCCAAATATTCTACTTGTAGTTGCAACTAATAAAACACTCACCGGCGCAATGCTTGGAGACTGTTTTACCGTGGGGCTGTATCCAACCTAGATTTCAAACCCCAAAAGCCCAACTCTACCCTAGAATCCCTAAATTGTGAAACCTTGTCGGGAGACGGCTTCCTTAGAATGGTAACTCAATTATTAAGGTACCATTGCAAGGAAGCTTCGCATTAACCATAGATCCACACTAAGGTAATTTCATCTGAGTTCATAGCACCCTATACAACCACTGTAGGACCCTAGTTTCGAGTTTATTGTCCATTTGCTTCTCCAAGATCATGCTACCTTAAGCTTCAACTATGAACACTATATATCCGGTTAGCTGTTTAAACGTTGCCCTAAACCATAGAACCAAAATCTCCTTTCAGCCTCTACCAAAAATCCCGGGTCCTAAGCCCGTAAACCGCTAAACCATAAGCCCTCAAACCCTAAGCACTTCAGCCCTTAAACCCTCAAATCCTAAACCCCAGCCTTTGCCTGTTCTGTGAGCCCTGCATGTGAGCCGCGTAGGAGGAGGATGAGGAGGAGCAGGCCTCGGAAGAAGAAGATGACGAGGCCCATGGTTTTGGGGTATTGGGGTTTGGGGTTTCAAGGGCTTAGGGTCTAGGGTTTCTGGTTTCGGGTTTAGGGTTTAGGTTGTGGGCTGTGGGTTCAGGACGTGGGGTTGATTGTTCCTGGTGGATGCTCATGGGAGTTATCCTGGCCTCATAAGATGTTATTGCCATCTGGTTCACAGGTGTGATTGTGCAAGTTGCTAGCATCATTCGTCACTGGAAGGTTTCCCTTCAAGTTCCTTGGCTAGCATGCATTTCTGTCGTCCGGCGTGCTAGGGTAGATGGGTCTGGGACTCGGATGGGCATGTGGCATCATTCCAAACATGGGTACTTGCAATGGCATGTGAGTCTGGACATCTCAGTTCAATGTCTGCGGCAATTCCCGCTTCACTTGGTCATGTTGCGGGAGTTTGTGTGTGTGTGTGTGTGTGTTTGCAGCTCCTGGTTTCCACTCACACAACTGATGCCTATTTGCATGAGTTCATACAATTATGCGTGTCTTGTCATCTATTCAATCTATTCTGTCACATCAAAAAGGTGTCCTGCGCACTGTAGTTTCCACTCCCTGTCTTCTTGAAGTCTACTCTAAACCCTGAACCCTAAACCCAAACCCCTAAGCCCCTAAACCCTAAACCCCTAAACCCCTAAACCCTAAACCCCTAAACCCTAAACCCCTAAACCCCAAACCCCTAAGCCCAAGGGGCTCCGCACCCTTTTTGCATGAAATCCGGTAGCATCAAAACGGATTGGCCTTTGTGGCTACCTACTTGTTTCCTGTGGTCTTAATCTTGGGATAATAAAATGTAAGGGTTACATTGGGGTTATATTAGGGTTATATTAGAGTTATATTAGGGTTATATTGGGGTTATATAGGGATAATGGAAACGAAAATGGACTCTACTATTTAGGGTGGCAGGTCTAATTAGGTTTGAACCCTAGTGGTTCCATCGTCTCCTGTCTATCTCCTGGCGGTTTTTGTCCCGAAAGCCGTCTTCCTGACCTAACCCTAATTGACGGGTTCATGTACTTTGGGTATCTGGAAGTGCATGCGCAACATGTCATCGTCAAAATATATCCCTATAAACCCCAGTTTCCACTTCATGTTCCTATTGGGGGGTAATATCCCTAAACCCTAAACCCTATTCACAAGTCATTGTCTTATGGCTACAAGAGAAGTTGGTCGAACTGCTAGCGTGGAAGACCGGTGAAGGTGAGCTTGTCTAAGGAAGTAAGCGCTGGCGACGAAGAAGCTGGACAAAGCTAGTTGTGTGTTGTATATAGTTCCCCGCAAGTAAATAGAATATGGCTTTGGGTATATTCTAATAAGACCCCATTTTACCCAATATTCTATCTACCTAAAGGGGACTATAACCCCAATATATACCCTATTACAATATAGTACTTTCCATTTTCTTTTCCATTATCCCTTATACAACCCTAATAAAACCCCACATTCTATCTACTTGAGGGGGACTCTAGCTTCAGCAGCGAGAAGCTTCCCAGATTGCAAAACCAGTTGCTTTACTTGCAATTCGAAATATGTGTAGGCAGCAGGAAATGCCGCAAATTTCGATGTTGGGAATAACTAAAAGTCCAAGACTCCTTGCAAGACAGACCCACTGCAACTTTTCAAAAAGGCCCGAGGTCCTTCCCTATGTCTTGTCTTTCATACGGTCAATGACAATCATGAGGCCTTGGCACGGGAGCCGTACATTCATAAAGTCCGAATTTCACCATGGTCTCCGAATATGAGCTACTGTCTAAACTCCTAGTATCCCCCTTAATAACCCCTATAGTAGTCCCTATATAATCCCCTATATAACCCCCTTTAGGGAGTTTAGACTATGGCTCATATGGGGCCCTTAGGGCTTCGTTGACTCCAAGCGCCACCCTCGGCCTACTTGGAGGATCATGGGTAGTAATCCTGGTTATACACTTGGCCCTTAAGGTTTAGGGGTTTAGGGGTTTAGGGGGTTTAGGGGTTTAGGGGTTGGCCCTTAAACCCTAAACCTTATCGTGGTTGTACATGGGATAACTGATTCCGGCCTCACTTGGAGCCCTGCAGCACAACTTGGAACGGCAGATTACTTGGGCCTTATGGGGCATTTTTAGTCCCTGGCCCTTCATCTCGTTGGCATTATATCCATTTTTGTACTGTACCCTGACAAAATCACCTGATTTCTTTCGCCATGTTTGAATATGTACTGGACTCTTATTGCAAAGGAAACTGTGGCCTATCTCGTTCACTCCACGGCCACCATCTAGCTCCTAGAGGAACCTTGAACCCTGATGCAAAAATACCGACGCGCCTAGCCTTTATTCTCTCTCTCTCTCTCTCTCTCTCTCTCTCTTTGTAAACCCTTAACCATAAACGCTAAACCCTAAATAGTAGTTTCCTATAGCCCTATATTGCCGTATACAATCCCGATATGTATACCCTATATAATCTCTATATAATCTCTATATAATCCTTATAAAAAAATCCTTGCGACTGCTCAACGTGAACCTCCAGAAACCCTAGACCCTTCCGCCACAAATCTGCAATCAATACAATCCCTACATCCCACATAACGCAGTTTGGGGGTTGGGGTTTCGGATAAACTTTTGGAATCCCTATCCCCCCCTAAACCCTCGGATCCAAGAACTATCCAGAATCCTTCAAGTGCTGGATGTTTGTATCAGTACCAATACTACAGCCCTGGAACCCGACAGCGGTATTGGTGGTTATTTAGCCCCGCCCCCGCCCGACCCCCCCCTACAGAATCTTCATAGACCCTTAAATACACTCAGCTTCCAGGCAATTGTACATTGTCCTTCTTTTTCTTTCCGTTGGTAATCTCCCTAAAACCCCAACCCTAAAACCTAAACCCCAATACCCTAAACCCTAAACCCCAAACCCCAATACCCGTAACTGTGTTTTCCTAAGCCTCTAAGCCGGGCAGGAGGGCCCTCAGGAGGAGGACGCTGAAGATGAGGAGGACCAGGCTGAAGAAGACTCCGAGGAGGAGACATCTTTGGAGTTTGGGGCTTAGGGTTTAGGATCTAGGGTTAAGGGTTTAGGATCTAGGGTTTAGGGTGGTTTACGGTTTAGGGTCCAGGGTTTAGGGTTTAGGATCTAGGGTTTAGGGTTTAGGATCTAGGGTTAAGGGTTTAGGATCTAGGGTTTAGGGTGGCTTACGGTTTAGGATCCAGGGTTTAGGGTTTAGGATCTAGGGTTTAGGGTTTAGGATCTAGGGTTAAGGGTTTAGGATCTAGGGTTTAGGGTAGTTTACGGTTTAGGATCCAGGGTTTAGGGTTTAGGATCTAGGGTTTAGGGTTTAGGATCTAGGGTTTTAGGGTTTAGGATCTAGGGTTTAGGATCCAGGGTTTAGGGTTTAGGATCTAGGGTTTAGGGACATTCCACCCAACACTGTTTGCCCCTCTTTAATCTTGGGCCCAGAGTTCCCCCCAAAAGAGTCAAAGAACATGATAGGAGGTCTTCGATCATTGGAGGGTTAAGGGTTCCTAAACCCTAAACCCTAAACCCCTAAACCGTGGTTCAGGATTGAGGGTGTGCGGTTTAGGGTTTCAGCCTAGGTGGAAAGATGGAAGGCTGAAGTCTTGGAAATGAGAAGGAGTAGGGGAACGGATCACTAAAAGCTATTCTGATGTAGATCCCGTCTATGGCCATACTCTCTCTATATATATATATTTATTTATTTCTTTATTTATCCCTAAACCCTAGGCCCTATAGTCCCCCTTAAGTAGATAGAATATGGCTTTGGATATGTTATAATAAGATCCCCATATACACCATATTCTATCTACTTAAGGGGGACTATAAGCCTAGTACCTATGTTCGCTCCACCACCTCCCCTTAAGCATCAGCAAGTGAATGTATGCCAAGAGCCCTCCCTACAACTCCCATAAGCTGTCAGGACCTAAGGTTTAGGGTGTAGGGTTTAGGGTTTAGTGTTTAGGGTGTCCTTGCTGGGAGCACTGTGGAGAGGACTTACTTGTCTGTATATGCCTCAAGTTAGGGGTTAGAGTCCATCTAAAGTAGAAGGGATATGGAATTTCCCAACCATACAGTTCTAAGACCCCTATGTACCCCATATTCTTCTGTCTACTTAAGGGGGACTCCAGGATTGAGCAATCAAGGCCTTCAACCCTAAACTCTTCATCACAGACGTGAAGTCGGCAAAGCAAGCGCTAGAGTCTGTAGCTCCCTCTCCTTGAGACGCTGGTGACGTATACATACTTAGAGGCATATTCATATCGACAGTACCTTCAGCACACATTCATATTTCTATTGCACACAAATTCAAAGCTAAATTAAAAGCTACTAAAAGACTCAATTCTCTGCACTAACCTCTGCCAACCGTGAACCCTTTACGCTTGGAATAGCGGTTTTCCTCCAAATCCATCATTAGTGGTCATGCAGGGAGTATGTACCAAGACCCGGTTAGTACCCTCAATTGGGCTTATAAGGCCCCTGATAGTGGGTACCTAAGCCTAACTAGAGTATAAAGGGTAGTTGCAGGGCCTAGGTGAGGGTTAGAATTGGATGATGGGGTTCTGCATAATATGAAGATGCATAGGAATACATAGACACACGCAGAGTGTAGGGTGTCACAGTTGCCTGTGATTCTGTGACCCTGCTTAGGGTTGCAGGTTAGGGTCTGCAGTGTAATAGCCTACACTTGCAGTCTGCTAGGAACGTTGATTCGCGGCTTGGGTTTAGGGCTCATTGAACAGGAAGCCATCGAAGAGGCAATTGTGGTCGCGGAGGTTGCTCACACAGATCTGTGATTTGGCTGATATTAATTTTGGAAGCTTACTGACCCCTCACCACATCCCAACGTACTGGCAACTCTCAGATGTCATTGGCAATCCTTAGCGTAAAGTGGTTGGATCATTTGGGGGTCTGCACGAGCACGCACCAAGATCGGCCCAGCGTACGCAACCGATGGCCGTAGTTAATTGTGTTGTGAGCATCATTTATCCAGGGACAGCAAGTACAAGGGTTCACTATTCTCTGCACTTTTATTTCACTCTCGCTTTTCGCCGCAGCTTCCGAGAAGCCACACCAATGCCCAACGCGAAGACAGGTTTTTGTAAGAAAGTAAGACTGAACACTTCAAACACTTACTGCTGCTAGAAGGGGGTTGAAAGAATGCAATGGCATTCTTCTTGGAAATTATGCAGGGATTGCTACGGGGATCCCCTTACACACTCCCCCTTCAAGCACCGGTACGGCAATGGATTCGTGCTTCAAAGAAAGCTGCTGTGTATACACGCGCGCGAGTGTGATTGTCACCGAAAAGGGAGCGAGCTTGTCGAGAAACCCAGATGAAAGTTTTCCGAAAAAGCGGCGCCTCGATACAGACCCCAAAATACTTTCATCCTTTGTATAGGGACCCTCAGAAAGGTACCCCTAATTTGGGAAAGTCCCAGATGCATTCCTGCACGGGAGGTCTCCAGGTCAGGAAACATCACGAGAACATATGAGCTATAGTTTAAGGAGATTATATTAGGGCTATATGGGGCAATAAAGAGTTCCTATTATAGGGTTTGTAAGGGGGGATACTGGGAGTCTAGACTATAGCGCATATTCGAAGCGCATTGCTAGAGTATTGGCGCCACTCCGCTTACATATGCTGCCGCATATCCCTCATTTCGGGATATTCCCCTACACACTGGTGCCGTGGTCCTGTGATTCCTCTTACTTGCGATCACAGAAACGCGGAGAAGCATGGAAATTGCGGTTATAGAGGAGCTTTCGGGATTGGGGTGTATATAGGGAGTTACAATAGTTGAAATACGGTTTTGCGATGTACTTGTCGAGGAATCTAAGGATTTTTTTCTTATTCAGGCTTCTACACTCCTGCTTGATGCGCTGCTCAGCCTGTCTCCTGTGCGTATGATGAATAGTAGTACTTCCGGACGTTGATTACATGCGACGGTGCACGTGCGCATGATGGAGGGAATTTGGGGACATAGGAGGGCCTCTTTTTGATACCGTCAAACCTCAAAGAAGAAACTGCACGAACAAGAGGTCGTCTTTTCCTCTCCGGACCTGGGAGCCATTGCTGTTTAGAGCACGGCATCTCAGGTCCCAAGCTGCGGATGCTGAGGACGCCCAAAGATGAACGGAGTTCATGTAGCTGATCGATAACCTCAAACTTAAACATGGCTACATCCTGCGGATCCCTTCATTTCTTGAAGTTGCCGCCAGATGCCAGCTATCATATCTTCAAGGCTGGGCTTTTCTATGCTGATGCTTGCCTCTGGGGTTAAGATTTTCAGAGGCGATAGTACGGAGGCCTATAAGAAGTGTTCACTGTGTTTGCAGCACTTTCAGAAGTGATGATGGTCTTCATTACCATCAACCTCAGCACATCCCTGGACCCTAAGTCCTCAACCCAAAGCCTTGTACGACGAGTGGCACCCAGTCCAAAGCGAAACAGCTCCAACGCTCTGCATATTCAGTCAGGAGCAGCTCCCTGTCAATCAGAACCCGAAGGCCTAGTAGAATCCGCAAAAGGGGCAAGTGGCTTTTAGCAGAGTTTTTGCCTGCCAACTAGTGGGCCTTTACATAGTAGTTTCCCAAAATTAGGGTACCTCACTGTAGACCCCAATATACTACAGTGCTTAGTATAGAGACCCCAAAAAAGGTACCCCTAATTTTTGGAAAGCCCCATATGGTTTTTAGATCAAAGATCTAGCGTAGAATCTAAAGACAGCCGGACCCGGGGTTACCGCAAGGCAGTAAAGTGGCACTGGATATGGGCAAAGGTATATATAGTCCCCCTTAAGCAGATAGAATATGGGGTATATGGGGTCCTGTTTTAATATGCCTACAGCCATATTCTATCTGCTTAAGGGGGACTATGACTTTGACCCATGCAAACGGTGGTGCGAACTCTGTGACCTCTGAGGGTTAGCACGCCGGGCACTGCGGGCAAGAAAGACAGCACAAGGTAGGGCTTAAACAGGCGAGGGTACATGTGTATATATATATATGCATACATATATATATATACATATATATATATGTATAAACGTTTGGCATGCTTCAGCGCGGTGAGCCACAAGCTTTCTGCCTGAAGGAGACAGTTCCGCAAGTACACGGCATAAGACGTGGTAAGCATCAAAGTGCTGCTGGCACAAATCCGGAGTGTCAGTTTTAGCTCTGGTTTTGACTGCTCGAGCCAGATACAACTTTATGACCCTTAGAAGCCCTATAGTTTCAAGTTTCTTTTCCACTATCCCAATGTAACCCCAGCATGAGATCATAAAATGGAAGCTACTATGGTACATTGTGGTAATACAGCAACTTTTGGCATCCCGCTGTGTTGCCAGCAGGTGCTTGAGGATGCGATGTGCGGAAGCAAGCCGACGTTCAGTACAGCGCCCCCACTTCAGGAGACTGCTTGAAGCCATTCGCATGGGCTTGAGGAGCAGGTTGAAGAATGTCCTTGCAAGCAAGTAGAGAGGTTGCAGGAGGACAGAGGCGCATCTGCCCGGCCTTTTTAAAGCTGTGCCCAACACTTGACGCTTAGGCTGTCTTGGCTTGAGAACTAGTTGAAAACTGGAACAGGACGAGGAGGACAGCGACACTCCAAAATCCAGCACCGTCAGGAAAGCGCAAGGCAAGTCCTTTGCATGCCTTGAGGCCCACAAGGACAAAGCAATGGGCGTTATTGATATTTGCTGCAGAGAAATTCACCTCCTGCTGACTTAAGGGCCGAGAGAACCCAGCTACCACCCTTGAGTCAGCGAACTAGTCAGCTTTCATAAGCAGACCCCCTGACCCCTTTCAAAACCCAGGGCCCATCGCAAACATTAAGGTTTTAGAGTTGTCCCTGCACGCAGCTTCCCCAAACCCTGAACACCCTACTCGCCATGCAAATTTCTAGTTGTGCTTTGTATATTCTTCCACCCCCCTGCCTAACATCAGCTTAAGCAGGCGTATGAATACACACGTGTGTGTATGTAAATATATATATATATATATTCATGTGCATACTAGCTGGGGGAAGTTCCAGTTGCTTAACCGCTCAATATCTTGTAGTTGCATGCACCTACCACCAAACAGCACGAATGTCTTGCAATATGCCTACCTAGCCTGCGCATACATGTAGCATGAACACCCTTTGCATGACCAAAACTTGGCTGCCATAGCCCTAAACCCTAAGCCCTGGCCCTTAAGACTGCAACTTGCTTGGTGTCCCTTTCTTTATATTCTGGAGGCTGAGGGTCCAACTTATAGGGGTGGTCCTAGGATCAGCTAAGTACATGGGGATTTTGCCAGAATTAGGGGTATCTTTTTGGGGATCACCATAATAAGGACTCAAGCATTTGGGGGTTTCTACATTGGGGTCCCTCTATTTGAGAAAACTACCATATATGTAATATGAAGACCTTGTTAAATTTCCAAAGCGGTGTGAACGTGCTGTCCAGGCTCCTCCTCGCGTGTGACGTTTGGCTACACGGCGCAAGGTAGAGCCAGCCCAGACGCAGGCGACCGAGCTCAGTGATCCCAAAGGAGGGGTGGTTTAGGGTTTAGGGTTGGGGATGTCGGGATGGGATATATACCCCAAATCCTAAACCCTAAACATATAGTGTGTAGGGTTCCTTTGAAAGGGATGGCAGGAATGTATAGGCTAGGGTTTGGGTTACATAGGACTTCATAGAGACCAATTCCTTGAACCAGTAATACGGCTTGAACGATATCATGAGACATCATAGAAGTCTGAGGATTGCAACAACCGGCCTGCAGGGTTTTAATAAGGCGTATATAGACTAGTATTGTTGAAGGATTTAAAGGATTTATATAAGGATGCTAGACACTATGTAGGGTTTTAAGGTGTTACATAAGGATTATCTAGACTGTATAGGCTTTAAAGGCCTTATACAAGGGTTGCATTGACTATTATGATGAGGGTTCAAAGGCTTCATGTAAGATTTACATAAACCATATAGGGTTTTCAAATTTTTGTACAAGGATTATATAGACTATGTAGGGTTTCAAGGGCTTATATCGGGTCTCAAGGGCTTACGGACAAATTTGGTATTTCAAAGGTTGAGAAAGGCGGATCATAAAGACTACATAAGGATATCAGCACTCTCAAAACGGAGAAGAAGATGGACAAGAATATGGAAGATGAAATGGAAATTGGGTTCATGTAGGGACTCATAGTAATTATCCTATGGTGAGTACCCCCCCCAAAAAAAAAATAGAATACAATTGTGCATTAGGGAGGAATATTTGTTGTCAGGTGGTGCGGTGCGGGGGTGTCATTAAGGAGAGCCTATACGATGGTTTTCCATGGGATCTTGACCTGCTACCCCAATGTGAGTAGATTGTTTTTTTTCGGGGGCACGATGGTACCCAACAGAGAGTAAGATTCTATCTTTTTGGTGGGTATCGAATTTACACAAGAAATAAAACTTTATTTGATTCAATCACCCAAAAATTCGTTACTCATGTGCACAAGGGATGAAATAAAATTCTCCGCTCTAGAAGATGATACGCCGGGAGTGGGATTGGACAGCATGCGCGGGCCTTTCATATTCTTTAATGCCGAAGCTGTACATCCCCCGAAGCATTATTCCGAACACATCTAGCTGGAATTTCGGAGTTGAGATCTCCAGACTGAATAATCCTCCCCCTAGCAGTGAAGAACCCTGTGCCCCCCCAACCTTCAACCCTTTCCATAGTATGCCAAACCTAGTGCAGGACATGGCTGATATGAGGGGTTGGGTGGCGTTTATCATCAGCTAGGGGTGGGGGGGACTGTAGAAAAGCCCTCGAAAACGAAGCCTTCGACCCTAAACGCACTACATCAACACGAGGCACTTGGGTCCCCTAAACCCTACACTCTTAACCCAGAGAAGGTCCAACAACACAAAAATGGTTGACAGAGATTTGGTAGTTTCCCAAAATGAGGAGGCCCCAATATAGACCCCCAAATACCATAAACCTTCTTATTGGGACCCCTAAAAAGGTACCCCAAATTTTGGGAAACCCTTCAATCCTAAAACCTGAACCTTAATTCTCAATCCTATATAGCCCCTATAACCTCCCTTTAAAGGGCACCCGTAATTTTGGGAAAC
>CAJNIZ010043212.1:11900-46110 GCA_905231905.1 Symbiodinium pilosum
TAAACCTGGCATATCCTGACATTATGTGGGGGGTTATTAGAGGGGTTGTTAAGAGTGATACTGGGAGTTTGGACTATACCTTAGGTGGACCCCCCACCCAGTAATAGTGACTATAAGGGATAATAGGGATTGTATTAGGGTCCTCTTATATTCCCGTTATACCACTATTACAGGGTGGGGGGTCCTCCTGACTTATAGGGTTTGGGGTTTAGGGCCTAGGGTTTAGGGTTTAGGGCTTGCACGCAAAGGGATTAGGGTTTAGGGTTAGGGGTCCCTTTCAAACGTTCATAGTCATTATAGAGGGTTTCAGAGGGTTTCGAATTAGGGGTCCTTGTTAAACGTTCATAGTCATAGGGTTATATATAGGGATATATAGGGTTGATCGTTAAGGGATATTACTCCCGCAAAAAGGAGAAGCACGTGGACAATTATATGGAAACTGGACCTATAGGGGTATATACGGATTCAAAAAGGGTTGTAGCCTGGGATGCTGTTAAGGAACCTAAAGCCAAGTTTTCCACAGTATGGGTACATGGGGTTTAGGGCTTGGGGTTTGAGATGCTTTGAGTTGTTTTAACAAGGGTATACCCCTATTGCAGTAGCTTAAATTCCTTAACAACCAATCCAGATTAAGCAGGTGTTGGTTGACCCTACCCCATCATAGGGCTGCTATAGCGTTCTTAGGGTCACCAAATCCTGTCACGCGGTAAAGGTTTAGGGTACTAGCTAGGGCTGAAAGATTTAACCTTCAGGGCTTACAAGACTCAAAGGCCGTGGATGCATTGTCTTGGCGGCCCTTGGGCATGCGCCGCCCAATCCTGTACCAACCTGAGTGGACAAGTGCCAATGGCACATACTGCTTCAAGGCTTTTGGCCTGCTACTGATTATTGCATACTATTCTTCACAAATTAATGTGCGCCAGCATGATTTTGTCTGCATCACTCTTAGACGGCACAGACTCTTGTTAGTCCACGATGCGGAACGAATAGGGTATGGGCTTCAGTATTCTGAGGAGAAGGGGGCGCGCGGGGAAGGAAGAAGATGTGTACGGCTTGTCGGAAGCTGTGTGTTCGATTTGTTCGGCTTCTGCCCAGGAGCAACATACAAACAAGATGGAACTGCGCCGAAACATACCTTCTGTGTAAGCTTCAACAACTGGAGATGCTGATGCAACACAAACCGTACTTCCAGCGACTAGAACACTCTTCGCCATTGGCGTCCGTCTCTCCAGTGGGCAGAGATAGGAGAGTTGCATCAGGCTATCCTCATGTCGCTTCTAAGGGCCAAAGGCGCAGTATGCCTCTGCAATAACCCTATATTACCCTATATAACCTATGGTAGTTTCCATTTGCTTTTCCATTCTCCCAATAACCCCATGCAATGTGGTAGTGGATTTGCCTTGAAGTCTCTGTGTAACTGCTGCTTTGCAAGCTCCAGTTCAGTCGTTGGCAGCATCCCTTCTGCTGCGTTAGCTGGAAAGAAGGTGCGGTTCCTTATCATGGTCCCTTGGTAATGACGTCATTTGACTTTCAGAAAATGCCGATCAGAAACGCGCAATAGAAATCCCACAAATAACACATTCGTAATTATTATGTATCCTTTGGGTGCCTAAGGGCCCCCCCTTTCTGGACCAAAAATTTGATTAAGCATCACGAGTCTCACGAGTGGCTGCCTCTGCAAGGAGTCTCGGTGCTACACGAGCTTCACAAGGAGTGCTCTGCAGGGAAGGGATCTGCATGAAGTTCAGTCAGGAAGGGCATATAGCCCCCTTAAGTAGATAGAATATGGCTTTGGGTATATTATAATAAGATCCCCATATACTCCATATTCTATCTACTTAAAGGGGACTATAGTGTTTAGGCACGCTTCTGAGCTCAGGATCCACAAGTATGTCTCACACCTCTGATGCTGTAAGCAGGCTTCAAATTTGTGACTTGTCCACCGACTAGTCAAGGTCCCCATCGTCATGCCAAACTTAGGTTTGTCGCTGTTTTTTGTTGTTGCCTGGGAGGTTTTTGAGCACCCTACACCGTCAAACGCCCTGACCGTCCCATAATCTTGAACAACCCAACAGTCACTTGAGCAGTGCTTTATTTGGGGATGCTATTTTAGCCTCCTTTTGGTATGTAGTATTTTGAAAAAGTAATAGAATCTTAGTAGGTTCAACCAACAAAACAAGCGCCACTTGTTAAACCTAACCGAAACCACCCTGGAAGGCAATCAGCCGCCAAAACACAGCTCCCAGAGCGTTGATTCTGATTTCCTTTACCAAGCTCTTAGTAAAACCTTACCACAGTGCCAAATGGACGCTTGAACCCTAGGGACGGAAAGCCCAAGTTATAACCACGTGACACAGTGGATACTAATAATCCTGCATGACCCTTAGCGGCTTGCACCTTGGGAATTAGGGTACTGCAGGATACCAAGGTCATACAGGTTCTTTAGTATCAACAGTATTCTATTTTCTCTTAAAATTTTGATTGTACAGAACACTAGTGCCTCGAAACTTGCCTACCTAGCCGACACCTTAAATTCACGGCCTTGTTTTGAGACATAGCGGTTTCAAGATTCCTCAAAGGCTTGTTGTAGGATTTAGGCTGCAGGATTAGAGAATTAGGGTTCAGGATTTAGAGCTTAGAGATTAGGATTTATGGATTGGAGTTTGAGGCGTAGGATGTAGGATTTAGGGATTAGGGCGTAGGGTTTAGGATTTAAGGAGCTTGACTGGCTGTAAGCCGATGAGGACTTTCTGGCAACCCCACCCCTTACCGCAAAACAACCTACAGCATCCATGTGGGTGGTTTTCAAAATTATGATCCCTTTTTGGGTACCCTAAATATTAGGTGCCGTATTATGATAGGGACTCACAAAAGGACCATAATTTTGACAACAACCCATGTGACAGTCGCAGGGTTGACCTTGATACCCTGAACCTCTAGAGACTCGAGGGAGGTTCTATTTAGCCACAAGTTAGGGAGGATTTTGGCCACTTCTGACTGCTCAGCTACATCCAAATTTTAGGTAAGCTCTACACAAGGAAGCCTAAGCAGTCTCGTACTATGAACAAAACATTTTTTGATATACAGTCTGGCACAACTTCAGGCACACAGCAGGCACGTATGTAGATACACACACACACATATTCATGAGCGCCCGCATTTATTTAAATAAGAGACTAGAAGGCTTGGATTGAACGAGATAGGCCACAGTTTCTTTCGCCCTAAGATCCCAGTACATGTTCTAACATGGCAAACGAGATCAGGTGATATTGTCAAGGTACAATACAAGATTCAACATGAGGCGAACGAGATGAGGGGCCGTGGATTTGAAATGCCGCATAAGGCCCGGGTTATAAATAAAAGCCGGCGCTCTTATAATATATATATATATAATTATACTATATTGTACTATAGTATATATGTATATATAGACATGTATCCAGGTGTACGTATCTTCATGCATGCTTTTATGAATAGCGTCACAACACCACGTAGCTATACACAATGATTACGTAGCCCCACGTTACTTGTGCTTGGCTGGGATATGGTCTTGGGAGTCATTGTGAGCGTTACGCGAGGACCATGTCAGCATCCATTCCACCTTTCCCAACTAGGCATCATCAATCTCCTCGTAAACCAATACCCTCACCCACCCATAATCTTGAGTATATAGTCCCCCTTCAGTAGATGGGATATGGCTTTGAGTATATTAAAATGAGATCCCCATATACCCCATATTCTATCTACTTAAGAGGGACTATAAGCCCAACATATCAAGTATCTTGTAGGAGGGGTGTTCAGTTACAGGGGTGGGGACTGATCTGCTTGCGGCTCGCTTGCAGAGGACTGGGAGTGGATATCGCAGCGAAGGCATCCTGTTAGCGGAATTGTCATTTTACGGTTTAGGGTATAGGTTTTGGGGTTTAGGGTATAGGGTTTACGGTCAGGTTTCGAGTTCAAGCAGCTGAATGGGTTCGGAGCTTTGTGTCACGGGCCTAAGGGTTTGGAAGTTCACGGAGTCATGGGCCGTTTGCTAGAATGTGGCTATGGGGGGCATTACGTTGCAGCGAATTTCTTGGGCACGAACTTACACCGCCTTTACCTTGAAAACTTGTGGCCGAAGTGAGGGTAAACAGAACCTCTTGAGGAGGCTTATAGTCCCCGGCCCTTAAGTAGATAGAATATGGGGTATATGGGGTCTTATCAAAATGTACCCAAAGCCATGTTCTATCTACTTAAGTGGGACTATGTACTCAAGATTATGAGCGGGTGAGCCCTCGGGTTTCAAGCTGAGCAAGTTAGGTTTCGAGGGTTTGCTTTGTGTAGTTCTTCTTAGGGACCTAGGCAACCCCAAACCCTAAACCCGCAACTCCGAACCCCTAAGCCTTGAGCCCTAAACTCAAATCCCTAGACCCTATGGACCCTAAACCATACCCTAGGCATCCAAACTGTCCGACGTAGTTAATATCTATAGACTTTATAGGGCCCAGTGCAGGTAGTATTTGTATACTTTAAATTTCTACGGGCAGACCTTAAGCCCTAGATCCTGAAGCCTAGACCCTAAATCCCCAAACCCTAAATCCCAAAACCCTGAATCCCAAAACCCTGAAACACCCCTGACCCTAAACCTTAGCCCTGAACCCTGAATCCCTACCTAAACCCCAAAAGTACGTAAAATAAGAGCCAAAAACCCATAATAACAGCCATGAAGGCCATTATTTTACATACTTTTGGGGTCCAGGTAGACCCTAGTTCCAACTGGAAGGTGGGAGGTCGACGCCTGAGACAAGCACGGGCAGCGACTGGATCCGAAGGACGAAAGTTCACTTAGGGGTTCGGGGTTTAGGGTTCTAGGGTTTTTAGGGCTTAGGGTTAAAGGTTGAGAGTTGAGGGCTTAGGGTTTAGGGTGTTGAGGTTTAGGGGTCCCTGTAAAAGGGTCATGTAGTTTTTTCTTGTTATTATAGAGGGCCTTACAGAGGTATGTAGGTTTGAGGGTTGAGGGGTATTACCCTCCAATAATCGAGAACCAAATGGAAGCGAAAATGGAGCATGACATGGAAACCAGGCTTCAGGGATTTCCAAAGGAAGGGTCTTTAGCTGGGGATTTCTACTATGGGCGCTGTACAGGGCCGCAAGTATGTCACAGTTACGGACTCCGAGCCGAATACGCCGTAACAAGGAAATTCTGGGAGGCAGAGACATAGGAAACAATTATGATAATGACGCGGCTTCGGGTTTATGGTGTAGGGTTTCGGGAAGGGTAAGGACTTCCGGGCATTAGCCCTTTAGCTGTAACCTTGAATTCAACCCTGACAGCTCCCGGGATTGTCCTGGTGTGGATTACAAGTAAGGCTCCCTTTTTTAGAATGTTTAGGGTTTACCGTCGGGCGTTTAGGTTTTAAGGGTGTAGTCCAATAGCGTCAGTTCATTGTTTACGGTATGGGGTTTAGGTTTTCAGGGTGTAGTTCAACAGCATCAGTTCAGGGATTGGCATGTAGACGGGATTGATGGCTACCCTTGAATGAGGAGTACTGTAGACACCTGGATAGTTGCCGTCACTAGTCCCCTTTAATCCTTATAATTAGCGTATGCTGCACCCTTAAAACCATATTCTGCATGTTTAGGCTACTACAGGCAAACGCAGGCAAATGGGTACGGTGTTAGCAAGGTTTACTGGGATATCAACCTACCCTCGCCCTCAATGTTGGATACCGCTGCATGTGTATCCCGGGTGGGTCACGAAGATTCAGGGTTTTAGGTTCACCTAGGCGTTAAGCCCTACAACTAACCTGAATCCCATAACCATTTTCTGGACAAGGGATTAGGCTCCCGGCTCCTAGCGTCCCCACGCTTGAGAGTGGACCTTCTGCTTTGCGAGGAAAGGACCCAGGCTAGAAAAGGTCATGCTAGATCTTGCTCAAGTACGGGTTCTGTGGCGCGTGAGTCTACCTAGCGTAGATGCATATAGCAACAATAGCCTTGCTCAATAACTTTTAAAGGCTTCCGTGATTTTTAAAATGTATCCGTATATAACCCAACTATATGGCCTTTTTTCAAGAGACCCCCAACCTTAAACCTCTAAACCCTGAACCCCTAGCCACTGACCCTGCAGAGGATCCACCTTCAGCCAAGCTCTGCGTCATCTGATTAAGTCGCTCGCTTCGTACTGAAAACTCACCTTTCTACAAAGGCAACAAAAGTAGCAGACTTAATAAGAAGCAGAATCGTTACATGATTGCGGGATTAGCGACGTTCCTCATTTGTGTGCGGAGAGTTCCTGGCCGAAATCCCACCCCTATAGCCTGGTGTTACAGCCCAGAATATGGTAGCTTAATCTACTGCCCTTCACAGCAACCCAGTACTTCCCTTGCGATCCTTACATGGCCTCAGATCCTCAGGGTAGCCCCTTACTCTACAGTATATTGGTGTTATATAGGGAAAAGGAAAAGAACATGGAAACTACTATGGTATGTTGGGGTTATACAGGGATAATGGAAAGAGCCGGGGAAGGCAACTGACTCGAGGACTACTCTTGCTGCCATGTCGGGAGCATTGAGGAAAACATCCTCGAACTCTTCCCTTCAGAGGTGCCTAGTGCTTAGGGTTTGGGGTTCGACGGTTGCCCCGTTGCAGCTGCGTATGCGCAGACCCTTCAGGTGCCTTGGGTGTTACGCTATATAGATACCCATCCATTCTTGTGGAGCTTATACCTCGTGTTTAAGTCCAAGTATGCTAGGAGCGTCTTGGTATACACGTTTCAGGACGTTAGTTTTGAGCTTCAAACTCAAAAGTCTGGGTGCCTGGATATGGGCTTTAGGAGATTGGGGCTTCGGATTTGGAGGATATAATCCCCATTGAACAGATAGAACATGGAATTTGCCTGGTCTACTAATATGATCCCCAAACACCTCATAATCTATCTACTTCATGGGGGCTACAGGATTTGGGAGCGCCCTTTCAGCACCCATATCTGCAATTCCTATCCGCTCTGCTTAGATTCAGATGGGATCTTAAAGCCTGTGAACAGCGGATCTAGGGTTCTTTGGTTTAAGGGTTTAGGGGGATGGCGTGAGAGAGAGAGAGAGAGGGATGCAGACCTTTACAAGAGATGCGGACGTGATTTCCGTTCTGTTTCTTTGGTTGTCCTACCTACAGTTGGAGTTCGCAGGCCTTTCCATAGAGTTGTTCATGGAGGAGTGGATTTTCGGCAGTCACAGTTTGCAGTTCCAGCAGCTTCATCACGATGTCTTAGAAATGTTCACGAGGGTGATGTCTTGTCAGATAATACCTAGTGAAGTCGGGGTCAAGCTTCTGGGGTTGCTTTCAAAGCAAGTTCGCTGGTGCTCCGTGCTCCTGCTACCAGGCGGACTCAGAAAGCCTGTTGCAAAAAGGGTTTAGGGGTTCAAGGGTTCAGGGTCTAGGGTTAAGGGTTTAGAGTCTAGGGTCTAGGTATATTTTGAGCTATGCGCCCTGTTTTCACCGGGCTTATAACTGCAAGTATAAGTGGGCTATAGCTGCCCGTGCACCTCCAAGTGGACGATGCCTGCCCAGACAAGCCCGCGCACCGGGGATCAAGTCCTCTCAAAACCAGGAAGATTGCATTGCAAGAGCCCCTTCGCGCCCATGACTTGCCTCTAAACTTTTACATAACATCTCCCCATGCCTGAAACCTCAAAGCCTTAACCGTCAAGCCTAAAACATCCCCCCCACGCATAGACCCGCAAGTTTAGGTACATTGTACAAGCCCGCATCTGCGGTTGTATGCAGTAGCTCCTATGCAATCCCTAAGAACATAGTAGCGTTCCTCTGCTTTTTCCATTCCTTCATTCTGTACTAACAACCAGGAAGTATATCCCAAACCGCATAAATCCCCGATACAAACAGCTAGAGCCATGGTGTCCATTTAATGCTCCATTTAGTTTGCCATTCGTTCCTCCATTATTCAGGGCGCGTCCCAACGCCCTACAAAACCCTTGCATAATCCTATAGAATACTATGTGAAGGTACTAAGTTATATACTTTCCAAACCTAAAGCCTGATTATACCCTACAGCCCTAAGCCTTAATCCCATCAATCACTGGCACCCCTTACAGCGATCTCATATGTCCTTAGATCTCCTTCGAAGGCAGCCTATACCTCAAACCTTAAACTCTAAACTGCTCTACAACCCCAAACCCTAAAACCCAAAACCCTGAAAACCTAAATCCTAGAACCCTAAAACCCTCGAACCGTAAGACCCTAAACCCCAAAACCCTAAACCCTGAACACCTGAAATCCTAAAATCCTGAAACCTTAAACTCTAAACCCTAAAACCCAAAATTCCTGAAACCCTAAATCACTAAAACCCTAAAAGCTTAAAACCCGAAATCCTAAAAATCTGAAACCCTAAGCCCTAAATCTTATCAGGGCAGATGACCCAGAGCCCGCCTTGTCGACCTTCAGCGTGCCGCCCCGGGAGCCACGCTTCCCTTCCGGCAGAGCACGGGCTGGATGCCCAGGGTTCAGGATTTTGGGTTCAGGGGCTTGGGGTGTTCAGGAGTTTGGGGATTAGGGGTTTGGGGGATGATGGGTTTGGTGTTTGGGAATTAGTGATTAGGGTGTGAGGTTTGGGGTTTCGGGTTCAGGGCTTAGGGCTTAGGGTTGAGGGTTTCAGGGGTTATGTAGACGGGAAACAACGGCACCTGCACATACGCATGTATCGTTGCATTTGTTGAGTCTAATTGGGGTTTAAGTGCTTCGGGGGGCTTTAATTCGGGTTTAGGCTGGACATCCAGCAAAATGGATGCCCTTGAAGGGCATTATATAGGTGTATGTGTATTTGTTATATGTCATATCTTGTTTACGCGTGTTCAGTTTGATTTCCGTTTATGTGTCTAGACAGTCTTCTTAGCATGGGCTGGATGCTCAGGAAAAAGGATGGCTTTGACCGTGTTATGCGTGTTTCTCATATCTAGATTTTTTCTGCGCCTGTATACGTAGTTCTTTCGGGCTTCAATGTTTAATTTCGAGTGGCCCCCCATGGGAACCCCCAAAGGGACCCCTAATTTTGGGAAAGCCTTATATGGGGATGCGTGTACTTGGATGTGTACGTATACTTCCAGTCAAGTTGTAGTCCGAACCAGTGTATAGCCACCTCAAAGACATGTGGATCTACGAAAATGAGTTTGCTTGCCTTGTGGGCTTCACTGTCTGAGCAGATGCGAAAGCCAGGTTATACGGCCAATTGTGCGATGTATGTTGTTTTTTTTTGGCATCTCGCAGCCCAGAAACTAAGAAGTCCTGCTAACTCATCGTTATGGGCTCTTTGGTGTGACTCTGCGTTTTGACGCCCCAACCGGGACTCCATGATACCTTTCGTACTCCCGGCGGAAGAGCGCTGGCTAATTAGAATGAGGGTACATGTGTTTGTCTTGGCAAAGAAGAGGCCAAGAAACCTCGCTTCCTTTGAATTGCATGAAGGTTGCCTGCAAGACTGATACTACCAATAGAATACAGAGGGTGATTTCCAGTATGAGACAGCTTCAGGCAACGAGGCATGGTGTTTCTATTGAGCTATATGTTGAATACTGCCCCCACTCCTTCACAGTTGGCTAACAGTTCCAACATAGTTCTTTATCCCCTTTAAGATGATCCCTATTATAGACTTTCAATGGATAACCCATATAATCCCTATATAACCCCAATGTAACCCATATAACGGCAGGACCCAAAGTATTTGCTCCATGCCTAAGATGTTTCACGAGCTTGTGGTGTTTGCAAGCCTCTGGCTGATTTGCTAGGAGCCCTAGGTTTGGGGGTTTAGGGGGTTATAGGGTTTAGGGGTGTAGGGTTTAAAGTTTAGGGTTTTAGGGGTTTAGGGTTTAGGGTTTAGAGTTTAGGGTTTAGGGTTTAGAGTTTAGGGATTAGGGTTTTGGCTAACCACATGCCTGCGGAAGTATCCATCAGGGGGGTTTCCTGGGAGGACACCGGAGTTAGGATGAGATTGCAGGCTGCCTCCTAGACTGCATGCAAACCTCCTCTTGCAAAGCTCCAACTTCCAAATCCCTCTATATAGTAGTTTCCATTTTCTTTTCCATTACAAGCCCTGGAGGCATCCAAACGAAGAAGAGCTCCAACTTCCGAGGTGGTCAGCACAACTGTCTACTCATACCCTTTCGCGAAGCGACCCGCCGCCATGCTGCAAGCTCCATATGGTAGTTTCCCAAAATAAGGGAACCCCAATATAGACCCCAAAATACTATAGTCCTTATTATTGGGACCTCCAAAATGGTACCCCTAATTTTGGGAAACCCTTATATGCAGATCGGAATTACTTCATGTACCGTCATCACCTAAGCTGACAGGCACAGAGGTTGTCTGCTGCAGTCGTCTCAGGAGATATCTAGCTACGTCTCATTGTTCGGATCCCTTCTTCAACAACACTGCACATGTAACCTCAAATGAGCATGGTCGGAGCCTTGCAAACAGGCCAGCAGTTACCAGGAAGTATCTGTCGGTTTTTCGAGAAAAGGGGACCATCTGGAATTCTAAGGGTTTTTAGGTAGTACAAAGCTTGAGAATCCATAACAGGGCCCCGTGCCAGGGCCCCCCATCACTAGCCCCAGGATGTGCAATTTTTCACCTCTGCTTCTACTTTCGAAATTATGTACATTGGGGACTGCCCCCCCTCAGTAACAGTTGGATAATAACTATAATACGGTTATATATAGCCCTTAATAGGACCCCTAATATAGACTGTTTCTGGGGGGGGGCAGTACCCAATATATACACATGCTTTCACCTCCCCGAGGCATGATTGAGGTCCCCCAAGGTCACTCGAGGTCTCGTATGTTGGGCCCCGGTGTACGGAGTCGCCTCGGGGCTAGGGCTGAGGCTAAACCCTAACCCCTAAACCCTAAATCTGTCTGAGGGTTTTGCAAGCATGCGTCGTTTCAAGCTTTTTCGGGACTGTTTTGTGGAACTCTCAGCTGGCCACGCTGAAACTGCAGCCCCCTCAGCCGTACACTTCACCATGAACTTTTGCCATGAGCTGTGAACCCTAGACCCCACACACTCTACTCCACAAACTAACTTACAAACACAAAAAACTTCCTTCTGAAGCTGAAGCTGTAAGCCGCATATCATATACATGTACATATCTACATGTTCGAATGCATGCAGGTACGTATGCATGTATGTATATCTGTGTATGTATGTTTGGGTGCGGGTACCCATTCCTTGAACTCACAGAAACCTTTGAAAGCTTAAAGTTCAAGTCTACATCCCAATCCTTGCTCATTCATATGTCACTATATCCTGTATGCATCCCTAGATGTATGTTTATAGGTATACATGTACATATACATATACATACACATACATATACATACACATACACATACATATACATACATATACATATACATATACATACACATACATATACATACATATACATATACATAAACATATACATGTACATATACATATACATATACATATACATACATACATACATACATGCATACATACATACATACATACACACACATGCAATACAAACAGCCCTATAATCCCTGGATAGCCCCTTCAACCCCTAAACCACAAACCCTAAACACTCAACCCTAAACCCTAAACCCTGAACCCTAAATCCTAAACCCTAAACCCTAAATCCTAACCCTGAATCTTAAACCCTATTAAACCCTAAACCTAAACCTAAGGATGCGCAGCTAGCTCGGAGCGCAGTGGAGGCCCACGGCAGCGTCTCCCCTCAAAGCGCCGAGGTCGCAGCGTGCCAATCTTTACAAGGTCCACTTGAGGGGTTTAGGATTTAGGGTTTAGGGGTTTAGGGTTTAGGGGTTTAGGGTTTCGTGTAATGGGTTAAGGGGTTAGGGTGGATGGCGTTTAGTGTTTCGGTGTTGGGTATTCTCCTCCCCAAAAGCCTTAGTAGCAAATGTTGCGAAACCGTATGTAGAAATGCAGTGATATTGTGTTGGGAATCTTTAGTCTAGGGTCGTAGAACGAACACAGCATAGCACGTCATCGGAATATCTACACATCTGGGGGTTGTCTGATTAGGGAGGGAACCTTAACCCTGCAGCCTGCAACCCTAAAACCCTAAACCTCCTAAACCTTAAAACACGAAGCTCTAAAACCTTAAATCCTAAAACCCTACATAAGCCCTAAAGCCCATAAGTCCTAAACCCTTAAACCATCAACCCTCAAACCCTACAACCCTAAATCCACTAAAACCTAAAACCCTAAACCTCCTCCACTCTAAAACCCTAAGTCCTTTAACCCTGAATTAACCCCCTAGACCCTCAACCCCTAAACCATAAAACCCTGTCACTAGCCCAGGCTCTGAGCACTCTCCGGCAGCGCGGCCGGGTGCTACCCGCCCAGAGACTTCCTCTCGGGCTTACAGGTTTAGGGTTTAGGGTTTTAGTGGTTTAGGGGTTTAGGGATTGAGGATTTTGGCTTTAGAGGAGTTGAGGGATTAAGGGGTGTACGTAGGGTTTAGGGGCCGTTTAGGGGGTTTAGGGTTTTAAAGGGTTTAGGGAGAAAGGCGCTCAGGGCTTATTGGGGATTTGCGTTTAGGGTTTGGGATTTACGGGGGTTAGGGAGTAATGGGTTTAGGATGGTTTAGGGTTTGAGGGGTTTCGTGTTTAACCGGTGTAGTTGTTAGGAGGTGTAGGGTTTAAGAAGTTTAGGGGGTTGGGGTTTAAGAAGATGACAAATTTAGAGCGTTTAGGCTTTCAGGGCTTTAGGGCTTGATTTAAGCTATGCAGGCTCTGTAGAAGTGGAATGACATAGGGGTGTTTGCATGACAAGTGAAAAATTTGATAGGCACTCGGTTTTGCTAATAAGGGTTGAGGGGTCTTTGTTCGGATTAGTCTTTGTGGAGTTTAGTGTTCATAGGGTGAGCAGCTTCCTCATTTACGTGTGTAGGAGTTGGGCTGGAAGGATTTAGCAGAGATTCCACAGGTTACGTTATCTTTTGGAGTTTAGGGGGTTTGGGGTAGGTTCCAAAATTCTAGGCTGTGAATGAGGCGTCTTGCAGGGTCAAGAGGAGTTTCAAGAGGTTTGAGGTCATTAAGATCAAGAGGTTTGTGCTCATGGTTGGAAGAGAAACTTTGCATGAGCCATATAGGTCTTGCAGCAAGTTAAGGTTTCCGCAAGCAGCATCTAGAATGTGCATGAAACTTGGATGCTTACTGGGTGCGTATGCAGTTGCACCTGTCTTTTAGCGTTGATTTGGGCGGCGGAGCTGTACTTAGAGCTGGCCAGTTCTTTGTAAAGTGTAAACTCGAGGGATTGAAAGCCTGTGGGTACTAGGTTGTATAGCAACACAAAACATGTTTGAAGGACTGCGTTCATTTGCGAAAGGTAGAAAATCTCGCTACTTGATGCCCTTGCAGCTCTAGGCTTCCATAGGTAGGTTTCATTTAATGCGGGGCCCTCGGCCCTAAACCTTAACCCTAAACCCTAAACCCCCCATCTTGCAGTCATGTAGATTCTTTTCATAGTAATGGCAACGGGTATCTCAAACAGACTTCAGCATTATCTTGACCTTTATATGTTAGGATCCTGGGTTGCACACGCTCTATACGCCCCTATAGGACCCAAGTGTCTGTCTCATGTTCGGTCTTCCGTTCGTGTTTTCCATTACTGGTGGTCAATATCCCAGGGTTTAGGGTTTAGGGTTCAGGGTTTAGGGTTTATAGCACTTTGAGATTTTGGGCCTACGTGTGCAAGGGCCGCTGCAGGGTTCCAGCGTGGGTGAGTGGATGCAGGCCAGATACAAAGGGGCTCCTGGTGTCGTGGACGCACAATGCAAAAAAAGGCCATGTCAGAAATATCAGCTAGCTTTGCAGTACAGGCGCCTTGTGGTTGGCCAAGTGTTTGTGGTTGTTGTTTTTTGTTCGCTTTTCTACTGAACCTGTTTGCTTCTGTAGCAGCTTGTCGGAATCTCAGGGTTTTGAATTGTTGTGTTTAACTCTGAGCTCCCAGGTTTTATGTCCCTACCTCGTCTCGAAACCTAGACTCCAAGCACCCCTACACCTTGCATCCAAGATGCTGAGCCTTACATCCTGTACCCTCACCCCGAAACCCCTAAACGCTAAACCCCAGGAAAAACGCTTCGCGACCGTGACTGGCTCACCCGAGCGGGTTGCTGCTGCTAAGATCGACTCGGCATCTGCACTGATTTCATCGAAACCTCTCCGAACACCCTTCCCTTATAGGGACTCTAGTCAACGGGGTTATAGGTGTGAATTCCTTTAAAGGGGTTATGGGTTGGCATTCCTCTAAAGGCGTAATAGGTGTGAATTCCTTCAAAGGGGTTATGTGTGTGGATTTGGGCATGCGAGCAAATCTGCTTTTGGGGTATATGGGCAGGGTTTAGGGTTTAGGATATAGATTAGAGTGTAATGTTAATCGTAATGGTAATAGAAATCCTGATAGTAATCATGATAGTATCTTGGCACTAGTAAAAATAATCCTGATCACGGTTGTGGGGTCGCTCCCTACTGGAGAGTTTGTAGGCGGGGAAGGGTACTTGGAAGGTCTAAGAAGTGTCTTTCAATTTTGATGTCCTGATCCTTGTCGCTTCTGAGTATCATTTTAGTCAACGATCTCCCTCCAAAACCCTGAAAGGGGAAAACCCTATACCCTATAGAACTTACAAACCAGAAACCCTAGGCATCACGAGCACGAAGCGCGGGCCTCGAGCCTTCTGCCACAGAGCTCCGAGGGAGCTCCGGTACCCGAAGCGCTGTTGGGCGGCCAGTACGCCAGCCTGTGACCGGATCCTGCGTCATGGGAATAGTAATATAGGGGCTTAAATAATGGTTTCTAGGGGTTTATAGGGTTTTTCAGGGATAATGGACAAGAAAATGGCAACTACCATTTAGGGTTCAGGGCTTAGGGGCCTAAAGTAATCGCAACAATCATCCCGTCCCTGATGAAGAAATCTATAGTACCGCTGTATTTTACTAGGAGAAAAAAAACTTGTTATTAGGGGTGAGGGGTTCGTTATCGCGGGAGATCATTGGGGGAGGGGAGTAGCAAAAATCATAGTAGTCATTTTGAGTTAGGGAAAGAGTTCTTGGACCCAGGAGTATAGGTTCAAGTCTTGGTTGCATTGCCCTGTGCTCGCAAACAGGAAACCTGTTCTAGGCCCCTCCGAAAGGACGACAGTCTTCGTAAGGCCTTTTTTCATTCCGTGTGTTTGGAACAACTTCTTTGAGCGAACCTTGCACTCGCAGAATCAGAAACATGGTTACTTCGTAGAAGTGGGTACGTGTGACAGGGTCACTCAGGGAAGGGAGGTATGCCTGCAGAGGTTCATCTATGTCCCCAGCTCCTCGCCTCTATGACCCGCTCTTGCATTCCCCGTTAGCCACCGGAGTAGGAAGCAACAAGGATGCGGCAAGTTGACAGCCTACTCCTCAACTTCTGGCCGCATGGTGGCTGCTGCCACCGCAAAGAAAAGGCCAAGCACCGCTAGCGCAAGAGCCTCCCCTTCCGGTCGCAGCTGCCTGGATCAATAGTATTCAAATACTTTCCTGCTTTGTCACAGACCTGAACAAGAAAAAACATGAGCTTATTAGATTTGGTTGCGGCCTCATTTTGGTTTTTAGACGGGTTGGGTGCTGTTGTAGTCTGCCTTTCTACTTAAAACCTAAGTCCGTTCGCCTTGTCTACCGCCGTCCTCACGAAGTTGCAGTGTCGAGGAGTCCCACAAACAAAGCAGCAATCGTAGAATGTAATCCTTCATCCCCTACTTACTAACCTCCTGAGACCATGACACCACAAGCTCTGAGGAGAAACTTCATCGCCCGTGGCCATGCGCGCAACGACGCAATCTGCCCCGCGCCCTTTTTGGTCAAGGGGTTTTCCCCACGTGGGATCTGCCGAACAGAGCAAAGTGCGGTCGGGTCTGTGCATGAAGGTCCCTCCTATGCTGCGGATGCGCCTATACTAATTACAATTCTTCCGCTACCTTGGGCACAGTAACGGTGTGGCAATTTTTGATCATGCCGCACTCCAAATGGCTTGGGGTTTGGAGCCTAAGCAGCATCCTAGACTCCTAAACCTTCTTTGCCATAGGGCAGAACCTGGGAAATCTACTTTGAGCCTTGGGGTAGTGGCCCCCGGCTTTGTTTTCCGCAATGTGGGGTCGTCAATCGGGAACTTGGGAATTGCTTTGAGGTAGATTTCCCAGCCTTAAAAGCGATGACGCACAAACAACCACTATGCCGCTTCTCCCGCTTCTTCTAGCGCTCCTGCTCCTTTTTGCTGCTGGTTCTGCTATGGCTAGCGCTGCGGTTACTGCCCCTGCCACCACTTACCCTAAGGATCCATGTAGCCCAATCTACGTAATATTTGTATACTTGGATCCCTCTATAGCCCCTTTTATATCCCCAGTTTCCATTTCATTTTCCATGTTCTTTTTCATTTCAGTCTCTATTATAGGGGGATGATATACACCCGAAAATACCCAAATATAACCACATATAAACCCTAAACCCTAAAACCTAAACTATATTATTTGTGCACTTGGATCCCCAGAATTACGACACATCTAAGGCTGACACGCCCTGCAGGCCGACCGGTCGCAGTATTGGCCAGAGGCAGGCTTTTATCCAAAGACTTCACACATGTGGAATCCCTTCGTAAAGGTACCCATGGGGGTAAGATTAGGGTTATATTGGGGTTACATGGGGGATGATGGAAAGAAAATGGAAACTACTATAATGGGTTATATGGGTGGTTGTCAAATTATGGGCCCTTTTTTGGGTACCCTAAATATTAGTTGCCGTATTGTAATAGGGATCTAAAGGGGGACAATTTTGACCATCACCCATATAGCTCCCCTCGTGTCAGGCCAGGGTTTAGGGTTTAGGGTTTGGGTTTCAGGGATTATAGGGTTTGGGATTCAGGATCTAGGGTTTGGGATTCAGGATTTTGGTTTTAGGGTTGAGGATTCAGGATTTGGGTCTGGGACCCAGGGCTGTTTTAGGGTTTAGGGGCTATCCCCTGAGGTCGGTGAGATCTGACAGCGAAAGAAGGCCCCCGTCCGGCTTTGGAATCCAAAACGCCTCTCCGGGGTCCAATGTCATGGTGGCCGGTGGCCGTGCCCTTTGGTTTGAGTACGTGCCTGCACGTCGTAGCAGTGTCAAACAGGGCAATCTTAGAGGACGCTAGTCATGTACATATACACACATATGTATATATGTGTATATACGCTGGTTATTTCAATTTCTGCAATAACTATCCAACTGCTATTGTATGCGGGCATTATCTAACCATGGATTTGCCATGAAAACGTCATGAAAGCACCAGCTTCAGTTTTGTTGAACTTGTTTCAATTTTGGTTGAAAGAAACCAGAACTTGGGACCATCTGGATACAGTCCCCCTTAAATGGATAGAATATGGGGCATGTGGGGATCTTACTAATTAAAATATAACCAAAAGCCAAATCCTATCTACTCAAGGGGGACCATAGTGCGTATGAAGGAACGGAGTGCGTGAATAAGGGCCTCCACTACTCCCAGTGACTCTCAGCGGGCTTTATCCAAGGAATCATACACTTTACCCTAAGATCCAACCCCCTAAACCCTAAAACCCATTGATATGGTTTCCCCAATATAGTAACCCAAGGAATCATACACTTCACCCGAAAAGTAAGGCCCACGAACACTTGCAGCCCACAGCTAGAAGCTAAAGACCTTCAAGTTGCCAGTTCGCTGAGGTAGGCGTAGGGTCATATGAACTGAAGTCTAAATTCCTTAAAGGGGGTTATGTAGGGGATTATGCAGGAGACCCTTATAGGGCTTATTCAGGGGGATGCTGGGAGTTTAGATTACAGCTCATGGGAACTGTAGTCTTACCTCCAACTCCGCTCCTTGAAGGCGGTTATATAGGGGCTTTGTGGGGGGGGAGAATTAAAGGGGTTATTAAGGGGGATACTAGGATTAGGAGTTTAGATTTTAGACTGTAGCTCCTATGGATTAGCATGGCGCCAAATCAACATGCCGAGGAACATTGGCCCAAGGATTCGGCCCCTTTCTAGCAGCTAATCATTTGGGGTTAGGGTTTAGGGTTCCTGGTTTCAAGAATCTTTGTATTTTATGTGGCCACGAATTTTGAAGATATAAACTCCAGAACTCCCCAAGACATACACGTGAGGCATGTATTGATCTCCAAACTCGCCTTACCTAAAATCCCCTTGCATAACCCTAAACCCCCAACCCTAAAGCCTGTTTACATTCGCAGGGTTGTTGGAGTACCATTACTTTGAGAAGCCCACATAGCCTAAACTCCTTAGCGGGGCTCACATCAGGGATTTTGTAGGGGAGTATTACATAGGGTGCCTAGGGGGGGATACTAGGAGTTTACACATAAGGGAAGTACAGGGATGGCCAGTTGATTTGTGGGAAGTCGCTGGCAGCTCATTTCTTCCTGGATCTAACATGGAATCCTCGAAGCCCTAAGCCCCAGACCCTAAACCCAAAATCCCAAATCCTAAACCCTATTTGAAAGGACGCGTATCTTCATAGGACTCTTCAGAGGTTTTAATGTAGTTGGCGGAAATGCAGGCTTGGAAACAGGTACAAACCCTTGCAATTTCAAACGCAGCTGGTAGCGAACAACTAACGGTACTATCCCGCTTATAGAACCTGAAACCAATATACTATTGTTATCACAGCACAATGTACCTTAGAAGTCTTGCTCCAAATATTTTTATCCCAGGGCATTTCGGAAACCCTGCCAGAAGGCTTCTCATAATTTGTTGCTTCTTGCGTTCGGAGACACGACCTCACCCGACCTTAATTCAAATCAAGTCCTGAGCATTGCTGTATATCAGGCTTTGGAACTATTAGCTAGCTAGCAAATTGCGGGAACCCGATTTTGAACAACTTCCCGTCTCTTCCCGCAGCTGTTGCATTCAAACATGTAAATGCGGACCGTCACCATGGATCAGGGCAAGCCACGCGTAGTGCAAAGACGAGCACAAGACCCAGTCATCAGCAGTCGTTGCTGCCGGAATGTCCGCGGTGTACCAATGATAGATTCCGAAAAAGGCTGTAACTACTTGGCAGCAAATTTCCACAGCTATTCGAGCAAATTTGTTATGCCCACTCCCCACAGATTAGCACCATTGGACATCATAGGCATAAAAGTTGTTTACAAGTGCGTCCCCTCATTCATGTTTGGTTCCGACGACTTAGTCAAGAGTTTGGCGTGAAAAAGTTCTAGCAACGGCTGGCGTACTTGCATGCTGCTATGAGAGCTTGGGAGGAGTGCGCCGTTGCCGCATTTGGCATGTGCAGATACAACCCTCAAATGTCGACGTTTCAGATTCTGCTATGTAATTCAGGGGTGTTCACTGGCACTCCTGCCTTTTGAGTTTTTCTGCTGGGTGTCTCCGCAGGGCTGAGCCCATGAAAGATCAAGAGCCCTTAATCTTGCGAAGCCCTCAACCCTATATGTTCCTATATAAACGGGTCTATGTAATCATTACAAAGCCCCTACATCTCTTTCAAAGTGAGTTTCCTCCGAGGCGATCATGACGGACGAGACGTCTCGCGATCGAAAGGCACAGAAACAGTTGTCTGGTTGCAGATTGAGCGATTAGGGTTTAGCGTTATGGACGGGATACATAGGGGTATCTAGCTCACACAGAAGTGTTCCTGTACAGGGCTACATAGGGTTGGCACTTAGAGTACAAAATCCTCTCAAGCGATAGGGGCTCAGACCCCAAGGAGTTTGCTTGTTGCGTGTCTGCAAGGAGAGCGCTCGGAGACCTTAGGCCCTAAGCATTAAGTCCTATCCTAACCTTCGGGTCATTCCCCCTTAACTCCAAGCGGTTTTGGTGGTAACAGTTATTGCAAGAAGGAATGACCCAACCCCCAAACCCGAAATCTTATATCCTAAACCCCAAACCCTAAATCCTAAACCTTACACCTTAAAAACCCGATTAAACCTTTCAAGAGATCCGGAGGATTTTTTCGTAACGCTTCAATGAGTGCCCCTCAAAAACTCCCCAAGGGGTTATGTAGGCACTGCCCACTATACTCCTAGTATCCCCCTTAATAACCGCTAGTGTAGGGTTTAGGGTTTAGGGTCTAAGCCCCTAGTATCCCCCTTTAATAACCCCTATAATGGAGAATCAAGTGGAAAAGAAATTGGAAAACAAAATGGAAATTGGAGTTATTCAGTGGTTAGAATATATTACTGTACCTGCCTTTTCGAGTCTCCTACAACAGTACGTATGTTCTTCCAGACTTCTCCCAAAGCACCAACAAGTTTTGGGAAGCTTCCTGCTCCTTTTCTATACTGCAAAAGGTGTATCCAAAGTGTGTTGCCTTTGCTGACTCTGAAACTTCCGAAGAAGATTTGAACCTGCAAGTTGCTGTAAGTGCCATGCTGTGAACGGCACGCAAACCCCGAAACTGTTAATGGAGATGTGGCCTGCTGACCAGCGCCAGCATACCAAGAACGTTGCAGAAAGAGACGAAGGCTGACCAGTACCAGCATACCAGGAACTTTGCAGAAAGAGACGAAGGTGCGCTGAAAGCCCTAGCCTCAGGAACCCACCAGGAGTCCCATATCAAGGGGACCCATAACCATGGACTCGCGAAGACCTCTCCAAGGCCTCCTGCACTGACTCCTCATATGGTTTTAGGTTTAGGGTTTAGGGGTTAGGGCCAGTGGCCTGAGCTATCGTCTCAGCAAAGGATCATAGGCTGCACAATGCTCTTTTCACTGGTCGGTGGGAGCTTTCCAAATTTAACATCTGGTTGGCAGGGTTATCATGTTCGTCGATTCTTTCAGTGAGTGTTATTGGAGGGGGAGTTTGATGAGACCCGCCGACATAAACAAGCAATCCAAAACCTAGTGTGTGCTAGAGCAAGCAGAGCTCAAATATAGGCGTAGTTTGAGAATGAGTCTCTAAAGAACATCGGCCATTTTCGGAAACTCGCAACCTCCCCAAATCACAATCCTGCCTTACCACCCCCATGTCAACCGTTAAAGACCTTGTCATCCTTCTTCTGTATGGTAGTGTCCAGACATTGGGAGCCCCAATATATGGCCCAACAAACCATAACCTTTATCATGGGGGTCCCCAATGAGGTCCACCTATTTCTTGTAAATCCTAACCTTGAAACAATTCAATATATCCCCAGATTCCATGTCTTTTTTCTGCGTCCTTTTCCATTTAATTCTCCATGCTTGAGGGGTAATAGCCTTAAACCCCAAACCCTAAATCCCAAAAAACAGCCAGGGAACCTCCCCCCCAAAGGGACTTAACCCTTTGATATGGAACCCCATAATTTAGGGAACCCCCCCAACAAACTTTGACATTGGGCAGGTCCGCCTAAGAAGGCGCAGGCGCACTGGGAGCCAAGGAAACCTGGCAAGGTGGGGCGGTTTAGGGATTAGGGATTAGGGTTCAGGGATTTGGGGTTTAGGGTTTAGGGTTTGGGGTTAAGGGATTAGGGAGTAGGGGTTAAGGTTTAGGGCTTAAGGGTTTAGGTTGGGTACTGCCCCCTCTCAGTAACAGTTGGATAATAACTATAGTATTGGTATATATAGCCCTTAATAGGACTCACCCAAGGTTTAGGTTTTGTTAGGGATTAGGGTCTAGGGTCTAGGGATTAGGTTTTAGGGATTAGGGTTTGGGGTTTAGGGATTACTGATTAGGGTCTGGGGATCAGGGTTTAGGGTCTAGGGGTTCGGGTTTAGAAAGGGAAGAACGGTTTATGTAGGGCCTTACAGTGAGCTACTGTCCATTATACGACTGTGGGGATGAGGCTTACCCAGACCCCCAAAGGGATCTAAAAATTAGATCCCCTAGAGCTATATGGGAAATTATATACGGATTATATAGGGGTTATAATGGGTTTATATAGGGGATCTAATTTTTAGATCCTCCAGGGGTCTGGGTAGGGGCCATTGAGGGTGGACGCAGGGGGTTTTAGGGTTTAGGTCCCTTTGGTACAGTCGTATGGTCCCTAATATGTTCCTTAAAAAGGAAAAATTGACTGTGGCTCTTATAGGGGCCAAGTTGGGGTATGTGCAGGGCGGGTCAGGAGGGTTTAGGGCATTGGGTTTAGGACAGTATCGGGTTCAGGGTTTTGGAGGATAGGTTTAGGGCCTAAAGAATTGTAGGGAGGGTTGAGGGAGTCTCCCGATCAAATTTGATTAGGGGTGGTTGGTTGTGATCATATCTTGCAATTCTAGTCAGATGTCAAATGGAAGGTAGCGTTGTGGCGAAGCGGTTGCTGCCATGTCCCGCTGTAATTAAAGTTTCTCAAAGGCTTGTGTGAAACTTGTGAGGGGTGACCTGAAGCCCTAAAACCTCAAAGGCCCTAAAATGGCTGTGGGGCCCCCTAACCCCTAAACCCAGTGTGAGGTGCTTTTAATCTTAGGGGAAAGGATTGACCGCTAGCCGGACCCTTGAGGCTCCACCTCTCCCCACACTCAGGGCCACCGTTTGGGACCGGCCCACTTGGAGGTTCACGGTGTTTACAACCTAGTTATTCTTATACTCTAGAATCCAATATTAGTGGATTTGGGGATTTGATGTACTTCATGGGTAGGTTTTAATTACCCTGGACTTCCCAGTATAGAGAGCTCTGACCCCGTCGAATTGTGTGACGAATGGATCGGAGTGTGTGGAGATGATCTTGGGGTCGCAGGAGATGTCTTCAAGAAGTACAGGGGGGTCGCAGGGGTGTGCATAGATAACTGTATCCATTGCTTGTTGCCACGCCCACGCTTGTGCCCTGCCCCTTTTGACGTGTCCTAACGTCCGCCCATTCCCTCCGGAACGGCAGTCATACACCTTGGATCTACAGATCTAGATTTGAGGAGTTATCTCATGATCTAAAGATGAAACTGTAGTACAATCCGGACTTCATCAATGTGCGCAACTACACTGCAGCTAGAACATATGCCTATGCAACATCATCGAACCCCTGACTAGGTCGGCGACAACCCAAGTTATAACCAGGCAGTATCCTATGGTAGTTACCATGAGGGTAAACCCTGTATTAGAAGGTGAAGGCGTATCACTAGGGAGGTAGGCGGCTTTATAAGGCGGAGGCATCAACAAGGCCTGGGTGCAAGCTACTTATTGAGGAGTGAACATAGGCATTACGGTAGGGTTCAGGGCTTAGGCTGTCATACATAGAACATATACTTATGCATATATATGTATATATATACATACACACACGGGTTATAGGGGCGGTCTATGTCCCTGTTAAATCCCCCTCAAGCACCAAGAAGTTTGAGCCCAAGGCGCTGAAGTGTGCCCCCAAATAGTTCTCGCTGACTTTGGGAATGCTGCTGTTGCCACTGATTTGTCAAGCCATGTTACATGACTGGTTGGTGGTTAGTAGGGGCAGGAAGGAACAGATCTCTCTAGTAGTCCTCAGATCGTCCTCAATATACACTCTCACAGTTTTCATATTCTTTACCAGGCTTGCAGTCACTGGTAACAAGCAGCAAGCTAGCTTTGCTGCTGCTTGTGGCTCAAAGCTCGGCCTTTTTAAAGCTGAGCCGGACGCGTGTCCACACGGCGAGTTTTTCGCTGGGAGTGGCGAAATAGCTGTCCATGCGACATGTGCAGCCGGCATCGCGCGCCACTTGTGCTGCTCAGAACTGCATCCAGAAATTGTTAGTCAAAAATCATCACTTTCAGAGGCAAGGAAGCACAATGGAACTCTAGCAGAACCTGGGGACATGGCATCCCCTTTAAGGTCAGAGCGAACTCTCAGAAAGAAGCTGTTCTCGGATGACTCCCCAATTCCCAAACAAGCTTGGGCAGCACAGGTTGGCCTGTGGCTTTTTCGATGTTTGTCGCTTTACTCCTTGCGCTTCCGCGAATTCGACAAAGAGTCCGAGCCCCAGAATCTTGAGGCTTGAGTCATGCTCCAAAACATCAGAAACCTCAGCATATGTCTGATTGGGAGTGCTTGTTGATAGGACGGGAAAGTGGTAGTCCGGCTTGGTACGAGGCAGATGTGAGTGACGCATCAAGATTTCAGGCCACCGTTCCCAGTTCACCATAGAATGCTAGCACTGGGTGTGTTAATTCTTGATGCATGACAGTTCGCAACACTGTATTTGCCGAAGACTAGTTTGAGTATGTTTGAGTCTAGGTCTTCATGTCGTGGCCCAGAGTACACAGTAAAGATTTTTGTGAGCAGAATCGCAGGATTGTGCTCCTCCAAGACAATCAAATGTCAGATTTGGTGGTTGTATTGGTGACAACAGAACCTGGCCCTAAACTCTAAACCCCACAAACCCTAAACCCGAAACCCCATTTTGTGTTGATCTCTGGTTCTGGTCCTTGGGGACATGCCTGGGCTGCCGCTTAAACAGGACAGTGGGAGTGCCCACATACCGCCATGCACTCCGACTGCTCCCCAGTTTATGGAACTTTCGCAGCGTCACAAGGGATTACGAAGCTCGAAGCCCGCAGGAGTGTAGATGTCATTTTCCGATTTGGCGGCCTGAAGCGAATCCAGGGACCCCTTAATGTTAAATACTCCCAATATCTTATAATATACCACAATGTGGAGTATCTTAATATTAGAGGGTGTGGGGGTGATTTGATATCAGGGGGAGGGGATGTATGGGGTTTCTCAGGATGGCTCTTTTTGTGCCTCTGGACAAACTTGAGCTCCTTGGCTGAGGATGTCCTTCCTGTGGGCGCAATTTGCTCCAATGGCATTTGCCACTGGCTGGCCAGACACCCAGACTCGCGAAACGGCCACGTGGGTTAGGTTTTGGGGAAGGGGAGGGGCCTCAACATGGGGACTACGAATCTACCATACGGGATTTTACAGGGAATATTGAAGGGATCCTCCAACCCCTCTTAAGCATCGGAGAGATGGGGCGCGAGTTGGGCTTTGGGCTTTTCTCCTTTGACGCTTCTTGGCCTAAAGTCTGAGAGTTCACTTTTCAGGGCTTAAGGTCTATGGGCTTAAATTTCAGGTCAGGCATGAGAGGCTGGGCTGTAGGGTTTTGTGCTGTTGAGAAAACCCTGAAGGCTGAGCCCCTAACCCTTAACCTTAACCATAAACCATCAACCCAAAACGGTTAAACGTCCAACATTAAAACCTAAAAACCCAAAGCTTCAATCAGCGGATTGGTTCACTCTGGGGCGCCCCTTGCTCATCCCTACCTGCAACACTAATCGGCTACAGGTTAAGGGTTTAAGGTGTAGGGTTTCGAATTTCGGGTTTAGGGTTTAGGGTTATCATACTTGCTAACTAGAGGAATTTCTACCAGGCCCTAAGTCCTAGGAAACGCCCTAGACCCTAAACCCTAAACCCGCATCCTTACAGCGCTTCGGTAGCCTTTGCGAAGCTGGTTTATTTAAAGCAGGGGTCCTGGTGATCTGGGAGGAACACGCAGGGTTTGTAGTGGACCGTATGAAAAGTTGCACAGATGTAATGAATGGGTGCCTACTCCCAAGACCCTGAACTTTCTGGGGTTACTAGGGAATAACGGAATATGAGTCCTAAACTTAACCAAGCTTTATAAAACTCCCTTACAACTGTAATTAAGGGTTTCAGGCTTATACCCCAAGGGTTGTACCCCTGGGCCTAGGGAATTTAAGGGACTCTAGGAAACTACTTTGGCTCATATAAGGGCTATATCAAGGCCATATTGGGGAAACCTTTTAGGGGCCACTGGAACCCTTGACGTAAACCCTAAATCCAAGGGGTGTAAAGTCTTGCTGCTGAAGCCACATACCAGACTGAAACACTTGGTTTTTTTCCAAAGGGTACTATATGGGCGTTATATAGGGATAATGGAAAGGAACATGGAAGCTACTATTTAGGGTGTAGGGTTAGGGGTTATATAGGTTGTTCTCCAACTTATGGGCCTCTTGGGTTACGTATTATGTGTGTTTCTATTTACGTATTACGACACCTAACTTGGAAACTACCCAGTTGAACTAATGGCCAAGCCTCGTCATAATATGTGCACTAGCTACGGAGCAAGACTCGAAGACAACGTGGCTACAAGTAAGGCCTGGTGAAGGCCACCGCCCCTATATAATCCCTACCTAGACCCTCCAATGTAGTACCTTTTTGGTAGTCTTAATAAGAATCCTAGCCAAGAAACCATACCAAACCTAAAAAGGAACTACATTGGAGGGTCTAGGTAGATACTATATTCCCTTATTCCCTACTAAGAACCAGTAAGCAAACAAGATTTGTGCAGGTTCTGCGTGTTAGCAGCCGCCGCGCTGCTTTGGCACAGATGCTCGGGTTCAAAAATACAACTCGACATGTGCTTGGAGATTCATTGGCAAGAGGTCCATGGGCAAGAGCCTTGTGGGGTTAGTTGGACCATGGGTTTTAGGTCACGATGGCTTATATTCAGCCCCCACTCCTTTTCAGCAAATGTTCCGCATCTGGTGCCAGTACGTATAAGGGAAATGTGAACCTGAAAGAAGACTGCCGGGGTTTAGGGGCAAACGCTTTCTGGAAGAAGTCGCGGTTTGGGGCTGAAGGTATACCCTAGGGATCCAAGTACACACATAATATTTACATTGGGCCCCAAAGTCTGCAAATAGAACCCTACATGGGGCTATTTGGGTCTTGAGTGATAGGGTTTAGTGTTCAGCGTCTTAGTTTTTGGGGGTCACATCTGCAGTTACCAGGGATAAGGCAAGGGGGCAGAGTTGGTCGCATCTTGCTTCAAGCTTTCCTTCAAGTACATCTGAGCTAGGATACCAGGAGTTTCTTTCTAATACAATTGAAAATCTGGATAGTAACCTTGACGCTTCTAGCGCTCAACCCACCCTAGTTACATAAACCCTAAACCCTAAAACCTAAACCATGCCTGGGACAGTCGTTGCCGTGCCTGCACTGCTGTGCGATGTGCGTGTCTAAACCATGCCTAGAAGCCTAGAAGGACCTCTGAATGACCACTTTGCCTCATTCTGACTCGGCGGTCCCCACCCCAGACCTTGAACCCTTGCGCTACTCGACCTAAACCCTAACCCGTGAGCCCTAAATCCTAAGTCCTAAACCCTAACCCTAAGCTCTAAACCCTAAATCTTATATAGTAGTTTTCATTTTATTGTCCATTATCCCTATAACCCTCAATATAACCCTCATATAACCCTAATTTATCACCGTAAACCTAAACTGCACGACCCACACTGAGCTTAGGAGCAGCTGTTTCCGGGAGTCGGCAGGCCCCAGCATGGTTCACCTCCAGGCAACTCATTTGAGAAAGGATCCTTTTAGGGTTCAGGGTGTAGGGTTTAGGAATTACGGATAAGAGTTTAGGGTTTAGGAATTAGGGTTTCGGGATGAGGGTTTATAGGGATTAGGGTCTAGGGTTTATTACCATTGCTTAGGGTTTGGGGGTGTCATTTTGGCTGAGAAATTTTGTGATTAAGGAAATTTGAGAACCCTAGGTAATGGTAAGTTTATGTGGGCTAGAGGGTTTAGGGTTTGGGTTTTAGGATTTCGGAGTTGACAGTTTCATTGGTTCCTTGCACCTTTTGGGGATTTTAGGGTCTAGGGGTGGTTTGTAGGGTTTAGGGTTTGGGATTTCGGGGTTGAGGGTTTAAGGTTCCTTAAACCCTTTCAGGGGTCTAGGGTTTGGGGGTGATTTGTACGGTTTGGGGTTTAGGATTTCGGGGTTGAGGGTTTAAGGTGTTAAAGGAGGCTTTTCATGAGGAAATTTTATATACTGGCACAGGTAAGATCCTAAGCCACGACATGTTCAAGACTCCACCCGTTTCTGCGAAATACCCTCCCCTAACAAGAACCCCGCCTCCCCATAGAGAACGTTCCCTCGTATAAAAGCCCTAAACCCGAGCGGGTGGGGCAGTCCCTAAACCCAAGACCTGGCAAGGCTACAGCAGTTACATGCTGAACAACTCTTTGAGGAGTTCGAGATCCTTGGCAAAAAGTATTAAATTTGAAGGCGGTGTAGGGTTTAGGAAGGTTTCCGGGTAGGGCTTAGGATCAGGCTTAGAATTCTACTGTCAGCTGTGCAGTTGTACATGCAAGATCATAATTGAATGAATACAGCCCTAAGTATGGCAATCTTACTGGGGGTTAGTAGGAAATAAGGGAATATCCTATATAATCCCTAGAGAATGCATTCCCTTATTCCCTACTAGCCCCCAGTAAGTAGCAGAATGCCCCCAAACCTTGTTTTAGTGATCCAGGCCCCTAAATTGCAGTTCTCTTGACGGCAACCCTAAACGCTAAAGTGCTGGAGCACTCTGAATGATCGTGGCAGCCTTGTCGTTCGGATTCTTTGTTGGGATCTGGCAAGTAGGTTATACGGCCTATTACAAGGATTCAACGGAGGTTATAATACAAGCGGACGCCACTGGAATAAGCTGTTGGTCCTAGACCCCAAGCCCTAAACGTAGCATGCCTTTCCCAGCAACCACCAAAAAGCTATGGTGTGACAACCCCAGCCTAAGCACTAAACACTAACCCGTAATGGATAGAGGGGCGTGAAAAAACAAATCAAATAGATCCAAAGACGCTATAGATAGTCAAACCCTAAAACCCTAGACCCTAAACCCCAAACCCTAAACCCTAAACCTTAACCCCAAAACCCTAAACCGAAAGCTTATAGACTTAGAACCCCAGGAGGGTTCTTCATGCAGGTTTCAAGGTGCGGCCAGCTTACATCAATGCAGGGTACTATGGGGAATGCAGAAAAAAGGGGTGAAGGGTAATATTCATCCCCACTCCCCTCTAATGTTGGCTTCGCATGAGTAACCCCCCGCCCCCTCGGTTGATCTCCTTTCTCGGGGGCCCCTGAATAACAATGCCAAACTGTCGATTAAACAATCTATTTACAATCCATCAAGACCTGATTAGAATATCCCTTGACCCTCCGACACTATTGTAATTGCGGGTCTAGTGATTGTGTTGCGGCTGCCTTTGTTTCAATAAATCCTGGATTAGACACTAATGCGAAGTAAGCCTTTCTCTATGTATATATACGTATATGTGCATTGCATGTTCACACATCCAGATTCCCGTTAAAACCGCATGCATATGTCTACATATATGTATATGTACATGTATAGTGCATACCCATCAAGGTTACACAGAAATGTATATCGACATTTCCCGTTATAAAATGCCCTGAAGATGTATTATCAGGTGGGTGGTAAGGGAGATTGTTATTAGGGGGAGGTGATGCGAAGGCCCCCCGCAGTGCAGCAGGTCATTTGCAGTAAGTGATAATCCACCCGGGATGGTGTATAGTCCCCCTTAGGTAGATAGAATATGGGGTATATGGGGATCTTATTAAAGCCATATTCTATCTACTTAAGGGGGACTGTGCGCCCAGCAAAGTTCTGAATTTCGTTGGTTTATAAGTTGAAGGTTCTGGGCGCATTGTGGAGTCCCTCATTGCACGGAATTCTATAGGTTAGGAGGACCACCCACCCTGTAATAGTGGTATAATAAGAATATAAGGGGACCCTAATACAATCTTTTAGTCACTAGTACTGGGTGGGGGGTCCACCTAAGGTGTTTCCGGTTAATTTCATCTTCCTGGCCGAGTCAAGTCCTAGTGATATGACCACTGACGCAATCATCTCTCCATATGTACAAAGAACCCTCACATATCCGTTAGGGTTTAGGGTTTAGGGTTATCCGTAAGATTAGGAGAACCCATAACAAGAATAAGCATTCCCAAGGTACGGGACCACGGACGTAGCAATTGGTTCATAGTTCCGATTTCCCTTCCTAGCTAGGAAGGCTGTAGGCTCAAAAGCGGTCCAACTTTGCATCGGGTAATTGAGGGGCCTAGGGTTTGGGATTTAGGGTTTTGTGGTCCTGAAATTGTTGTATAACCATGGTAAAGGCTACCTGTACCTCAGATAGACTTTAGCTGGACCCGCCACCCAGCAATAGTGACTATAAAGGATACTAGTGATGATATTTGGGTCCTCCTATACTTATTCTTATAATACCAGTGTTACAGGGTGGGGGGTCCACCTAAGATAGACTTCAGGTATGCTTCTTGCCGTGATCGCTAAGATATGCTTGCGTGTTGTGTAGCGCAATCATACATTTTCCCTACACATTTAAGCTGCGTAATCCATGCATAGCTACTATCCTCTGTTTCGTCCCTGGATCCGGTCTTCGCTTCCAGTATGGGCTATTAGACCCTAAAAATTCCCTATTTGTACCTTAACAAGGGTAGACTAAGGGCCCTTTAAGGTCTAATAGCCCATCCTGGTTACGCCTTCATTGCATCACAAGTCTCGGCGATCTTAGGCTGATAGTTGCATTCGTTCTGGCATTCTTAGCCTTCTACTTCCTACTTCGCGGATGTGAAAGGCACAGCTTCCGTTGTAAGATTCAGCTGTCCGGATGTTTACTGGTAGGGTTTGAAATTGTGATATTTGCTGGGTCTCAGGTAAAATACAGCTCCGAATATTCAGTATACCAAGATAGAGACCGTATCTTACCACCGGTCAATTTGGGCATGAAGGTGGGTTAGAAAGGCCCACATCTCAGGATTTGCAATTCGGGTCCGTACTGCTAGACGCCTGTTGGGCGTGCTTTGTCGGCTTAAGGGTTGAGGAGGGCTACGATTCTTCCCCGTGATCTCTAACCCATGATATAGGTAATTGGGCCTCAAGATGTTTGGTACCGTGCTGAGCATTTTGCATGTTAATTCTGCTTATTCTTGCACCTAAGGCTGCAAATATGCAATTGTAGGTAATGTTTGTTGACTTTGGGGCCAATGTAGGTATTATTTGTATACTTGGGTCCCTAGGATACATATTCAACAAAACTCCTCCGCACTTTATCTGAGTGTTGTGCCCAAGAGCTTTACTGATCACGGGCTTCTTCTTTTTTACCTGGGATCCTATTGCACACCTTGTTTGGTAATCTACACCCTAAACCGGGGCCCAACAACCCTGAACTCTTAAGTGCACCTCAACTTCCCAAGAGAAAATGGAGGAGTTTCCCAGCAAGTTCGGGTATCGTGCAATGGCACGAACTCCTAGAATGACGGGGTCTCTATTCGGGTCCACCAATCTATGCATGTCCACCATGTCCACAATTCTAGAAACCTTGCTCCCACATACAAGCGGCATACAGTGCGCGTAGTCCCTTCAGAATTGCCACCTAGCTCCTACAATTCGCAAGGCGTTCCTCAGCAGGAGAGTATCCAAGCCGAAAGCTACACCTACACCTTCAGCAGGATCAAAAGCATGAACATGAATTAATTAACCCTGAGCCCACCGCAGCCCTAATCTCTAAGCCCCGCCCTCCCCCAAAGTAAAAGGTAGCCACCTTTCAAAAGGACTGTAGTCTCATAGTTTGGGGTGTTGCAGATGTCCTCGCAAATCCTTGCGATGATTTCCCTTTCACTCTAAACCCTAAGCTCTTGCCGCTAGCCTTTTAAAAGTCATAGCAACCCTAAACTCGAAACTGGAAACCTGAACGGTTTGGGGCTCATGGTGATCCCATAGAGGCCCAAATAATTTATTGAACGGCGTAGTAGTTCGCAAGATGTTTAGGGTTTAGGGCCCACAATATGAATGCAGATTTTACATCTACTCTGAATTCGGAGCTCTACTTCCACAACCTTCTAAGTACCCGCAAATGGGGAATAGAAGGTATCTAGTATGGAGTTTTTACTACCAGAATAGGGCTCAGGGTGGTTGGAATTTTTTAAGGCACCATGAAGGTTCAGGGTTTAGTTTTGGGACTTCTGTCTAAACCCTTCGGCAGGGCGTTTCCCTGACCCCCCTTCAGTTGTAGGCATTGTATCACCATAGTGTACGGTACCCGTAGAAATTTGAATGGTGATCCGACCCTGCAGGTGCCGGCCTGGATCATACTTTAGGATAGTTGTGGATGAACTGCAACTTGGCTTGCCTTGGTTGTTTGGGTTTCAGGTTTAGGATTTAGGGGTTCGGGTTTTAGGGTTCAATAAGAAGGTTACGTTCAACAAGTATCTCTACATAGCAGCAATATCATGGATTAGGGCTAAGGGCTGAAAGGCTGAGGGGTAAAGAGTTTGGGGTGTAGGGCTCAGGGCACGGTACAGCAGAGCCCGAGATGTGATGTTACCTGCAGTTTACAGGGCCATAACGGGTAGCGTGTAGGTTTAGACTGTACATACATTTTTGAGCCGGCACGGTACCAATGCTATATGGCTTTGGTGATTGGGATCAGAATAAAGCCAGGCAGTCGGAAAATGATGCGGGCGCCTCAAGTAGCAAGACTCCAACATGAATGCCTGAACGTTGCAAAATCTATGTTCACTATGCGCCACATCATTGTAGACCGCTATGGACGGCTTAGTTTTAGACTTACATTTCAGCACGCAGGTGGTTTGACACCAGCTCACATAAGCTTACTAGCCTGAAACCCTAAAACGCTAGCAATAATCCCCTTCTCCTGAGAATGTGTCCCCCGCCCCCTGATAAGAAATGACCCGAAGATAGTACCATTTCACATAGCATAGTCTGGGAGTTTTTTCCTAGCCAACCCTGAACCCTAAAGATCCCCAAGCCCTGATAAATTCTCGGGGTCGTTGGTACTAGCCAGACGAAAGGGTGCGTGAATACGGGACGTTGATGGGAAGCAGACCCTACTTGCAGCTGCCAGGTATGAGTGGTGGTATGGTTCAAAGTTCAGATATACAGTGCTTGGCGTTTAGGTTTTAGGCTTAGATTTTAGGGATGATGTGGGCAAGCATGGCCTGTCTGGATGCTGCCTTCAATAGCCCCTTAGGCTTCATTTAGTCATTTTCTGTAATTCAGAGAGGCTATGTGAAGCGGTTCCTGACCTGCCAGAACTCTCCCAGGGATCCCATCCCAGAAGCCCGGATGAAAGCACAATAGGGCATTTACGCATAAACACCTTAGGTGCGCAGCGCAGGCATGGGTAGTTACTGCCTTGTTCTCATGCCACGGGATGCACCATACTGTGTGGAGGATTGGGGCCAGCGCGTTCGTCTTGATGATGTTCTCCACGATAGTGCTGACCCTGGGCTGATCTCCATAGTTAGCTGTTTTCCGCTTAAGTTCTGCAGCAGAAAACTCTGCAGCTCATAAGCGAACAGTCTTGCAAGGGACGTTGCGGTACATGACGAAATTGCCAGCATCAGAGGTGCAAAGGTCTTCATCAACACGGGCGGTTTTGGCCTGTCTTTGGCATGTGAATCCCCTCGTTCCCGTCTCCCACCTCTACCTACACCAAGGCTCGAGACGTCTTTTTAAAAGTGTTACCACCACCTGTTGTTATATACTACGATCAATTGCAAGATGTTTTTGCTGCTCCTTTAGTCTTACCTACTTCCACTTGTCAAAATGTTCCATCGACCTACCAAATGTCCTGGGCCGGGATTGTTTCACACAAGCCTAAACCTGATCCTTAAAGAATTATCTCGAACGGTACAATAATAATGATAATCGTGCTAATAAGAATAATAGTAGTAATAGAAGTAGTAGCAATACTACCAGTATTAGAAATAATAAGAATGAGAGTGCTACTGTGGAACTCAGCCCCCGCGTTGAGAAACTCCCACATGGTGAAGGAATCCCATTGGAAAGGCTGTTGCCTTGTTGGATCAGGACAACAAGGGGGTGGGCATGCGGTGGACGGAGGAAATCTGGTGCCACCTAGTGCCCCCAACAAACGTAATTTCTAAGGAGCATAGTTCCCTCCGTTTCAAGTAACACGAGAAAAAGGGCACCAGCATGTACGCTGGCGGGAGGTTTGGGGCAGAATGCGTGGTTAAAGTCACGCTCAAAGTCTCGCACACGCAAGTTCTAGCTCACATACTGCATGAGCACTCTAGCTAGCATCGGCGCCCAGACGGCGCGCAGTTGAGCATGGGTAATGGTAGATGATAGCGTTTTGTGCCGGGAGTACGTGCAAACTAGTACCTTGATCTGCAGACCTACTTGTTTCTGACATGCTTGTTCTGAACAGCTGCTTGGTCTTTGATCGCTGTGTGGTGGCTTTGCTCGTTTGCGGTGCCAAAATCCTCACTTGCCCCTCTAAGCCCCTGTAGGAGATTGACCTGGGCAACTTGGATCCTGCGACATCGAAGAAGCTGAGTTCGGCGCACTTGGCTGCTTGGTCATGTGAGGGTTGTCCAAAAACCCTTGTCTATAATTTTAAATCATCGAAAACCAGGTACAATATAAATTGTCAAAAACCCTGCGCGTGCAAG
>CAJNIZ010043212.1:46219-57945 GCA_905231905.1 Symbiodinium pilosum
GGAATATTGGACAACCCCCATGTGAATTCTGAAAGCTACTGACCTTTCTCATGAGTGGTGCATGCTTCACTACTTTTTGAGGATAGTTCTGTTCTGCGGGGGGGATATGGCGCTGAATCGATAACACTCCCTAGGGATCCAAGTACACGAATAAGCCCTACATTGGGCCCCAAAGTATGTGAATATAACCTACATTGGGCTATTTGGATCCCTAGGGACTGGGTTTGCATTAGGCCTGGGAGGCCATTTCGCAACCTAGGCTTGGAACAGCACTGCCGCCTTGCAACAGGCACTTTCACCTCAAAGCTTTGTCCTGCGACATGTGTACACCCAAGCACCCAGACCCCCTAAAGGATCCCAAAAAATGGAACCCCTTAAAGGGGGTTTATAGGGGTCTATATAGGGGTATATAGGGTTTAGGGTTTAGGATCCAAAAAATGGAACCCCCCCAATATGAACCCATTACTACATCGGGGAAACTAGGGGATTATTAAGGGGTTCCATTTTTTGGATCCTTTAGGGGGTCTGGGCATCTGTCACAAGAGTATGCAAAAACAGGGCGCGAACAAGGGTATGTTACAGCCGGCAGCGAAGTGGGGTCTTGACTCACAGCCATCTGAAAATGAGCGAAGTATACCGGCCTAAGCTGACCGCACCCTCAAGTGCAGCTTGTATAGAAACATGTCCCACATTAGCGCAATTTCAGGTTCTGAACTTAATGTGAACTAGCTAGGTAATAGTTACAAGACTAGGCGGCGCACTGTAATGGATGGCGTCAACCCCGCATCAAAGCAGACAATGGGCCATTCTATCCCCAAAAAGCCAACGTGCGCAACGCTACCCCCCCGCAAACAAGAGTCCCCCCGTATAGCCTCTATTGGCTCTATACAAACTGTACATCCCCCTTCACAAAGTCCCTACATAACCTTAGGCTCTATCTCAGCTGCTGCTCCTTTGGATGCTGGCAGCAGTGCCTTTGCCGCTTAGCTGCCAATCGGGTTATCGTCTCCGTCCTGCTTGAAGGTTCACGGGACTTACGGCGGATACCCAAAAACCAGCATGACCCGTAAACCCATACTCCCACCAAAAGCTGTCGATGCTCCGGATGCGGGCTCAGCATAGGATTGTGGAGGAAGGGCTGCGATGTGCTGCGAGAAGGGAAGGCTAACAAGGTATAGGCCGCCAGCTACAGCTCCATTTGTACTTGCGGGTATAGAGTATGCATGTAGTGTTTACTGTTTCGTCACACGCATTACCCACTGTTGTGCGAAAGGCTGTCTCCATGATCAAGGCGTACTTCTTGAGTACGGAAGTTTAGGTTGAAACAAACATCCAGGAATGGGTGGAAATTAGGGTCCCCTTGACACACTCCCTAGTGGGGTTTAGGGTTTTGAGCTCATTATGCATAGTACCTCTTACAGGCACACCCAGAGGAAGTAAGATCAACAGTCTGAGAAATCCTGAATTGAGTAGTATTTTATTTGGGGATACTATGGTACCCAATGTAGAGTAAGATTAGATCCTCATTTTGGGGCATAGTATTTTGTACCAGGAATGTAAGCTTACAAGGTTCAACCACCAAAAAAAACACGACTCGATTGTAGGTTTGTCAGCCTATCCATAAAGCCGACGTCCCCACTTCATAAACCCCAAACCTGACCAAAAGCCCTCAGCCAGTATTTGTCAAGCGCACTCCCCCATGCGTCCCATGAAACGGATACTTCTGGCTTGGAGAAATGCTCACTCATAGTGCTCTTTTACGTGCAGCTTTGGCTGTTTTTTTTCTTCAATTTTGGTGCTAAAAAAACAGAGTCGAAGGGTCGTAGGTCAGAATAGGGTTTCAGGAGAATCTTATCATCCCACAATATACACCCATAAATTATACAGTAGTTTCCATGTTCTTCTCCATTATCCCTATATAACCCCAATATACACCCCCATATACTACAGTAGTGTCCATTTTCTTTTCCATAAACCCTAAACCCTAAACCCCAAACCCTAAACCCCAAACCCTAAACCCTAACTCTCTCCTCCCCTAAAGCAACTGAAGGGCTTCAGGGGTGAAGGAATTTGCTTTTGGAATTAGGGTTTAGGGGTTAAAGGATTGTTGCGCCGCTGGCTGGTTGTTTTAAAGGGCCATGCTCAGGATCAAGGAGGTTAAGGGATTTAGGGTTTAGTGTTGAGGGAGGGGGTGATCCAATTTGGGGTTCAATGTCGGGAGCTCTCGCAAGAAGGAATAAAGTATGTGCGGGTATATACGGGGCCACTACACCCTAAATTGTGCTTTTGAATGCTTATAAAGTTTTAGCAATCTGACATCCTACTCGCTTGCGGCTTTGGGTTAGGTGGGCCCCCCACGCGTAATAGTTGCTATTTGGGATGATGGTGAATACATTCAGGCCCACTTGTATTCCTATATTCCTATTATACCACTGGTACAGGGCGCGGGTGGACTTTCAAGGTTGGCGCAGCTTGGCTACCTTCACGACATTGATGGACCAACGGCACTCTCAACATGAGTAGTATTTTATTTGGGGATACTATATGGTACACAATATGGAGTAAGATTATATCTTCCTTTTGGGTATAGTATTTCACATAAGGAATAATATCTTACTAGGTTGAACCACCAAAATTAACTACTCACATGAACTAGCACAAACCCTCGCTCTACCCAGATTAAGGATTTCGGGTTTAGCGGGCTTTTCTGTGCCCAAGCATATGTAAACCCTAAACCCCTAAACCCTTTGCAACGGCATTTTCGCATTTGGCGTATGCCTCGATGAGGCGGCTCAGCTGCAGGAATTCTTTCTTACTCACCAGTGCTTCGGCAGACGTAAAAGTGTTCTGGTGTCAAAAAACCCTTAACCCTAAACCCTGAACCCTAAACCCCTAAACCCTGAACCAGGAGATCATCCATTTGGGCCCTTGTGCTCCTTAGCTCCGGAGCGCTTAGCTTGCTGCCGCCTGGCTTGAAGGCTGAGGAGAGCGGTCTAGGGCTTAAAGTCCCCGTAAGTAAATAGAATTATTGGGGTTATATAGGGATAATGGAAAAGAAAATGGAAGCTACTATAATGGGCAATATAGGGTTTAGGGTTTATAGTCCCCCCTAAGTAGATAGGATTTGGGGTTTCTGGGGATCCTATTATAATATACCGAAAGCCATATCCATCTACTTCGGGGGGCTATATACAAATCGTATAGGGTTCAGGTCGGGAGTTTTGACCGGGTTTTGAGCGAATTTCCGTTTTAATTTGTGCTCAATGCAATCTGTATTTATCTGGGCTTGAGGGTTTAGGATTGAGGGGAAGGCTTCCTTCCTCCTTCAGCTGGCTGCTGCTGCCACTGCCACTTCTACGAAACTTGTATGCCTGCTGCTACTGCTACGCTACTGCTACCACTGCTCCTCTTTCTCGAGCAAGGCTTCGGTTCCCCTACTAATCGTCCCCACCCCCCTAGCAACAAATATATTTCCATAGTATGAGACCTGGTCATATTCGGAAATTAATATTGGGGGGAGGGATGTTTGCGTACAGCTGTTACTGTGAGTGCTACTGTATTGCTATCGTTACCGTTTAAATGTTTTGGATTGGGTTTGGGCAATTCAGGGTAAGGCACATGTGGTTGTGTGAAGCTCAGATTTCCAGATTTCGGAGAGATTGCCGAATTCAACCGTTTTTGTATCCTTGGTCTTTGAAGCTTGTATTTTGAGATGTCTTTTGCAGCAATGGTAAACGGCCGTGTCTGAAAATGGAGGCGTTATCTTCAATGAGGAAGTTTCATAGGAGTATATGCTGCATGCTGGTGACTTTGGCTATGGTTTATTTGCCCTCCAGGATATTAAGCGCATCATCACGAGGACTTCCAGGAAACAAAGCCACCCCGGACAGCCGCACAGTCGTCTTAACTTTCTTGATTGTGTTCAACTTCCACTATTGTTGTTTTGTTTTGGCCGGTGTGTGATTCGGCCTTATTCTTGGCATCTGCCCACGTCCTCTCTACAGCGACCCGAAACCCTCATGGCGTCCCGATGGTCATTGAACACTGCAGGGAGAGAGCCTCGTAGGTCTAGGGTCACGGGGTCCTATACAACCCTTACCCAATTCAAGACCCCAAAAGGGTTCAATCGACTTACCTTGGGTAAAGTTTTGGGACATAAGGAGTTTTCAAAAATTTAGGGTTTAGGGTTAAAGGGCCCTCAAGGCGGTTACATATGGCTATGTAGGGATGGGGGTTTTAGGGCTTAGGGTAGCCAGACGTTTCAGAGTTGAGGGTGCTTTGTTGCACGATGGCCAGAGGTGAAATGTGGCAAAGGCGCCCTTAATACACCCAGACCAGAATTGTGGGGGTGAAAGGGGGGGGGGTGAGGACATGTGTTGCAACTGCACATCCTTGACTAAAGTAACAACCAGAATCGGTGTTTTGCTTTAGTCTTCCCACCCTCTGCTTGCACAGGCATCTTCCCAATCATATTATTGCTTCCCGTGTTTTGGGCTGCCACCCTAGATTCCCACTAGGTACTCATCAAAGTAGATATCTCTGTGATTTTCTTATTTCCCACAGTACCCTGAACCCTAAACCATCCTGAACCCTAAAGCAATGACAGTGTCTCCTGGGATTTCTACGCCTCCTCCAACCAATCAGGTTTGGTCAGGGCCAGATAAGGGTTGGGGGTCTTGCTCAAAAGCCCTCCACAAACCCTCCCTGGACCTAAACCCCAAACTTTGAACCTTGGGGTTTCCGGCTTCAAGTTGGTAGGCGGCTCCTGAGAGAAGAACTACATTCAGCAGGGTCCTAGCACATGTAGTGGGAGGTGCAGCTCAGGCTATACGCTTCTTCCTGGCTTGCGTAGTAGCTCCGTGTGATGATGAAACTAGCCGGTGGGTGTAGTTCTGCGTCCAGGCACCCAAGAAAGGGGCGGATACGGCTTAAGCAGGCTGGGTGAGAATTGAGGGTATTGCCTTTAAGTTGCTTGAGGCTTTTATACTGTTATACCACGATAAAGATTGTCAGAACCATAATTCTAAAACAATATCCCAAAAAGGGATACGATCCCTCCTTATAAAGTCCACGGCTGAAGTTGTCTTTAACAGGTCTGACGAAGACGGCTTTGCATTTCGGCTGGTCTGCATAGTGCCTTGGCACATCAGCCCTTTCCATCTTAAATTCGTCCCAGGTGCTAGAAATGGGGATGAGCAAGGTCTTGCTACTAATAAGGAGCGCCTTCAGGACGATTTGAATTGTAGTCTACACTCCTGCAAGGGGGTTATATACAGGGTTATAGAGGGGAATACTATAGTGGTTGTTGAGGGGGATACTAGGAGTCTAGACGATAACCCATATATCCCTATAAACCCCAGCTTCCATTTCATGATCCTTTTGATTCACCATTATAAGGGTTATTAAGGAGGATACTAGGAGTCTAAACTGTAGCTCTTAAACCCAAGGCCCTAAACCCTAAACCTTCAAGCTCATATAAACTTACCATTACTTAGGGTACCCAGATTTCCTTAATTTAGAAATTTCAAAAGTTCAAAAGTTCAAAGCCCAAATCACCCTCCCCCCCCCCCACCCCAAACCCTAAGCAATGGTAAGAAGCCCTAAGCCCCGAGTTGGTGGAGCCCAAGTCCCCCTATTTGAGTCCTCTGCAGAATTCGGATGATGATTCACGTCCTCCGGGCTGCCTTTTCAGGAACTTAAGTTAACTTACCATGATACGGTTATGTAGTAAGTAGTAGGGTTTCCTTATTGTGGTGGCTTAACCTACGTGCCTTCACCCTAAACCTAAACCCTAAGCCCTTTCTACATATATATATATATACACATTTGTGCGTGTGTGTCTCCTATTACCCCAATATAGGAACTTAATTTAAGTTCCTTCACAGCAACCCAGTCTTGCATTGCATCACACGACTCCTTAGTCGCAGTCCTCAGTCCTCGAAGCGTCGCGGAACGGGGCTTAGGGTCCAAGTTCAGTTTTAGGGTTTAGGGTTTAGGGTGACCTGCCTCTTGTTAGCAGAAGTCATTGAACACAATTGCTGCGGTCACTGCTGGGGAGCCTTGGGAGAATTTCAGTGGATTGGTTCCAATTACAAATTCAGTCTTTCATCCCCTACAAGCTTGCCTAGCTGCCCTGCCATTCTATCTTCTACAGAGTGTTCTGGATCTTGGATTGTGAATTATTCAGGAAGTCCTGAGAGATAAAAAGGTTGTATTGGATCCATTGCCCTACACCCTCAACCCTAAGCCCTAAACCAGGAATACAATCAGTTCTGAAAGCCCTTGACCCAAAGCTGTGCGACTCTGAAGCCCCTCCAAAAAAAAGCCGCGCCGGTGCCTAATCGAGGCTCATTGCCTCAAATGGACTTCTGGGTTTAAAGTTCAGGTTTTAGGTCTTACATGGGTATAGGGCTTCAGGTTGGGGCTTCGGCCCCAATGGAGTCCATAAATGGAATTATCAAAGTTGCAGGGTCTCGTTTGATCCTAATATATCACATTGAAATTCACCCGCCTCGCAGCTGTAGGACCCCTGAAAGGAGAACTTCAAAACTCGGCCCATTCCTTTGAGAAATCTCCAGATGCCATGGCGATGACATTCAAACCCTCAACCCTCAACCCGAAACACAAGTTCTGGACAAGAGCTCGCAGCCAAACCCTAACCCTGAAAGTCTAAACCCTAACCCGAAAACCCTAACCCCTCAAACCCCTAAACCCTGAATAGTAGTTTCCATTTTACCCTAAGCTCGCAGCCAAGGCACTGCCGTTTATGTACTTGATTTCTCGGAACAAGGAAATCCTTAGCAGACAGAACTTCAAACATTGGTGGTTGAGCGAGGACCCAGGGAGTGGTTCAGGGTTTAGGGTTTAAGAGTTTAGGGTTTAGGGGTTTAGGGTTTAGGGGTTTAGGGTTTAGGGTTTAGGGGTTTAGGGTTTAGGGGCTGAGGGTTTAGGGTTTAAGGGTTTAGGGTTGGTTAGCTATGAATGAAGGGATGGGATCCTTATAGTATGAAGGAATGGATCCTTATAGTAGTCCTTGTACTACCCATCATAGTAGTTTCCGTTTTCTTTTCAATTCCTTCATTCCCAGCTAACCAACAGTAGGTAGAGGCAGGCCTTGGCAAGGATTCACGGCTTCAAGGAGACGTCACAGAGATAGGTCACGAAGGTTGCATTCGACTTGATGGCCCCTGTCTCGTGTGCGAGAGGGGGTGCTTGTGCTTGTGCATTAGTGATGGAAGAGACTCCAAATCCTAAACCCTTAGCCCCTAAAGCCTAAACCCTTAACCCCTAAAGCCTAAACCCTAAATCCCTACCTTAGACCCCTAAAGCCTGGAAGAGGAGAAAGGCGGAGGGAAGAGGGAGGGAGGGGGAGAGTAGGGAGGAGGAGGGGAGAAAAAGGCAGGACAAAGAGGGAAGGAGAGGCAAGGAGGAAAAGGGAGATAAGATTTCCAACATATTGAGAAGTGTGCTTACGCATGGTCCAGACTCAAGTTCGCCAATACTTACATACACGCATCTCACTTGGCTTCTCCAAAAGACAACAATCATAGCTTAATCTTGCTGGGGTTAGTAGGGCATGATATATCCACCCCTCATTGCCTGCTAATCATCAGTAAGTAATAGTCTACATGTACGATCAGCAGATTAGAGTTACAGGCTGATCCGCTTGAGGTGTGAGGGATGTCAGAGTACACACCTAAACTCCTAAAGTCATAGCGCCGGCGTGGCATGTCGAACCCAACCTCCTCGTAACCTGTCAAATTCTAATGTTTTTTTAGGGCTCCAAAAAAACGACGGCATCCCCCTAGCATTAGTCATCCTTCCCTCCATGTCGGTGTCCCGTCTTGGGGCCTAGGCCCTAAACCCCCAAATCCTAATCGCAAATTCTCACATACCTAGGGGAAAGCGTTTCTTTTTTTCTTTCAAATGCCAACTCATCCTGATAAGGCCTGTCAAAGGATACGTTATTAGCCCTGGTGCTTGAATGCCTCAGTGGGAGGACCTCGCAATCAATCTCAAAGAGAAGGCGCCGCTGTTGGGTGGTTGCCTAAACCCCAAACCTTAAAGGCCTAAACCCTAAACCTTAAAGGTCTAAAACCTAAACCTTAAAGGTCTACACCCTAAACCTTAAAGGTCTAAACCCTAAACCTTAAAGGCCTAAACCTTAAACCTGGAAGGTCCAGGGTTGGCTTTTCTCATTGGGTTGACATGCCTCCCACCCAGTAGGAGACCTCCAAACCCAACCCCCCCTCACCTTAGGGACTTTCGGAACCCCAATAATATGCCTATTGGGGCCTATTGAGGGTTGTTGAGATCATTTTAAAGACGAAGGGATGCCGAAGCCGAGTGATTGGCATATTTGATGCTCATGCAGTCACGCCGGTTAAGGGCCCAGGGTTCTTTTGGTATTTGGGGCTTGGGTACAGAATGGGTTGAAGATTGCTGTCTTTCCCCAAAGCCATAAGCCCTAAACCCAAAATCATCGTAAGTTGCTTTTGTCCCAGGCCACTGCCGCAGCGTGTTCCGCACCCCACCTGGAAGTAAGAAACGGTTATAACCAGACATTATTTGGGGGGCTTTCCCAAAATCAGGGGTAGCTTTAAAGGGGTTTATAGAAGCAGGTAGTATCCTACAGTCTCTTATGCTTGCCACTGCAGATGAAGCTCAACCATGGACCCTTAACCCTGATTTGTAATATGCCTTGGCACTGCCAACAGTTGGATAATTATCTAAATATGTAGCCCTTAACATGTCCCGTAATACAGACTGTTACCGGGGGGGAGAGCATCACCCAAAATATGCCTGCCTAGGACTCCGTGTGCGTAGACGTCCGCTGGGTATTCGGGCCTATCGAGTGGTAGCTTCACCCTCAACCTAGACCTGGGAGTTGTTCCAAAGAGGGTTTATAGATGTAGGGTTTGGGGGTTTAGGGGTTTAGAGTTTAGGGATTCTTGGGGTTTGGGGTTTTAGGGTTTAGGGATTGGAAGTTTTGGGATTTAGGGTTTAGGGTGTGTAATCCCAACGTATGTCTAGACGTGAAAAAGCTCCCCATGCTACCCTGTTTTTTATACTTCCATCCTTCGTGACCTAAACCCTGACCCTCATCAAGAAATCCTAATCTTTAAGCGTTAAGCCTAATCCCTAAATCCGAATCCTCAACCCTGATCCCTGTAATCCGAAACCTAAAGCCTAATCCCTGAACTTTCTCAACCCTAAGCCCTAAGCCCGAAACCTTAGATCCCTAAACCCTGTAGACCCTCTAAACCCCAAACCCTAAACCCCTAAACCCGAAAAGCCTCCCTATATAACCCCTGTATATCCCCTATATAACGCCCTATATAAGCCGCTATACAACTACGTAACCCCCTATATAACTCCCATACATCCCCAATAGATCCCCCTATACAACCCAGAATCCAACCCTAAACCTTAAACCCTAAGCCTTAAACCCTAAACCCAATATAGTAGTTTCCATGTTCTTTTCCATTCTCCCCCTATAACCCTTACATCCCTATAATATCCCTATACTATCACTATACAACCCTAAAAGCCTGCTCCTGCAGGCCTAGTTTCCATTTTCTTTTCCATTTTCCCTGAACCCTAAACCCTTAAACCCAATATAGTAGTTTCCACTTTCTTTTCCATTTTCCCAGTATAACCCCAATATAATCCCTATATAACCCCTATATAACCCTATGTAATCCCTTTGAACCAATAGAGTCCCAATGAAACCTAAACCCTAAACCCCAATGAAAAGCTGGGAGGAGAGCGAGGCGAAGTCGAACATGACGCTCGCGCGAGGCGGGCTCTGGCAAAATGGATTTAGGGTTGTAGGGTTTTAGGGTTTTAGGGTTGTAGGGTTTTAGGGTTGTAGGGTTTTAGGGTTTTGGGGTTTTAGGGTTGTAGGGTTTTAGGCTTTGCGGTTTAGGATTTCGAGGTTGGGGTTTAGGATTTAGGGGTTTAGGGTTGAGTATTTTGAAATAGGGTTTAGGAGTTAGGGTCTAGGATTTAGGGGTTTAAGATTTAGGGTCTAGGCTTTAGGGCTTAGGGTTTACAGACCCAGGGATTAGGATTCAGAGATTTAACGGCTTTAGTTTCCGAGTTAGCGTTTAGAGTTTAGGGTTTGGAGTGTGAGGATTAGGAGTTTAGAGTTCGGAGTCTAGATTTTAGAGCTTAGGCTGTGGAGTTCAACGGCTTGAGTTTCCGGGGTAGGGGTCTCAAGTTGATGGTCTAGGGTTTAGAGTTCAGGGTTTAGAGGTTAAGGGTTAGGGTTTAGAGTTTATGGCTTAGAGGTTAGGGCTTCAAGCTTAAGTTTAGAGAGGTTAGGGTTTAGGGTTTGTAGCTTAGAGTTGGGATTTAGGGGCCGGAGTTCGGATGTTGAAGTTTTGGAGTGTAGGGCTTAATTAGTTCAAGTTGCAGGTTACATACAGGAAATCCCAGACCCAAGGTACACTGTAGTTCCTGGGGACTTAAGGTTGTCTACAGTTGCATTGTAAGTGTCCGTACTCAACATTGAACAGGGTTTAGGGTTTAGGTACGTATGTTTCCTGCATGCAGGCTAAGGCCTTGGGACCAGGAAGGATTTCGGCTGGGTGTGTTGACGTGGTCATTGTGTTGAGACATGGGCAGACACCAAAGAGGGTTTCTCTCTGCAAGGTGAACCACCTTTGGTACAACCTGAACATGGCAGCAAATTTGAGCAACACATCACGCTTGAACTACAAGCTACCTATTTCGCGAAGCCCACAATGATAGCCTATGTGCCCAGTGTGTTGTTGAGGGCCCATTCTTCCGGCTGATGGGCCAGATCCTGCATGACCGAATGACATTAGCCTCCGCGAATTATGGTGCCATAGTCTATTTCAGACCTGTCCGCCATGTAAGGGTAGACGCATGGGCCCATAATATGGACCCTTGGCCCTTTGAGGGAGATTCTAGGGAGCATAGAGGGTACATATATGGTGTACAATAGTTTTATAAGGATTCCAGGGTAAAGTGCCCATACTAGGGGCCAATGGTTTCAACCTTAGCACCAACAGTCTACTGTTATGGCTAGTAGGATGGTAAACCCTAAGCCCTAGACGGAAGAATGTCAGAATCCTTTTAGGGTCCTGAGTATCATGCGGCCCCTCCACTTATAGGGCAAATGATAAGGGCCTCACCCGACGACAACAGAAAATTGTCCTTAACTGGCTTAATTTCAAGCACGGAAATTCTGAAGGGAAAGCCCTAAACCCTAAACCACGAATGAGCGATGATTTCGATAAGCCTCCAGATGTTGGTTGAAGGTATGCAAAGCCTGGCCGGCCGCCGATCGGACATGGTGCTAATCCTCACTGCACGGTTGGAGGTCAGAGCTCAAGTATCAGAAAAAGTAGTAAGACTAATGGTAACAGTAACGATAGTAGTACTGGCAATTTTAATCTAAAGCAGAAAGTTGACCTTCTTGGGACCCGTCAAAGGGTTGACGGAAATTTGTACGTCTAGGGTTGCGGGAGTTGGTTATCTGGTTTGGGATGAATAGCATCATTGTTACTTTTCTGTCGCCCTCTCTCTCTGTCCCTCGCCCTCCCCCTCTCTCTATCTCTCTCTCTCCTCTCCGTCTCTCTTTCTCTCTCTCCCTCTCTCTCTCCTCTCTCACGTCTCACTCACTCACTGACTCACTTGCTCTCTCTCTCTCTCTCTCTTTCCTCTCTGTCTCTCTTTCTCTCTCTCCCTCTCTCCCT
>CAJNIZ010043213.1:9469-48257 GCA_905231905.1 Symbiodinium pilosum
AAACCCCAAACCCCAAACCCTAAACCCTAAATTCCCACCCGGCCTGCTTAGGCCGTTCCCACCCATTTACAGGGTGGTCAGACACTGAAGAAACACGTCAGCCTATACACCCGTACTGGGTAAGACAATGGGAGAGCCTATGGAGAGTGGGCGTATGGAGCCTTTCCGGGATCCTCCATCGGGACGCACCAGCAACCCCATCTCTACAATGTACATTGTTCGTCCCTCGGATTGGATCCCTCAACCCTCACCCCACTTTTCAGCCTCCTTTCAGGGGGGTTTGGGAAGAGTTTTCCCGGACAAAAAACTGGCACCGCCCTGACTTCCCGAGGCCTCTGAAGGCCCCGGAGACCGCAACCCTTGAAACCCCTGGCCCTAAAGATGTCTACAGGGGGTGGGATTTTGAAGAAAGCCCAGCTTCACTGCCTTCCTCCACAAGGTTTGCTGGGCGCAGGATGTGACAGATCCCTGGAAGTGGGGTGGCGCCGTCGGCGTATGGATACTCAGCCCTGCGCATGTAGACTCCCTAAACCCTAAACCCCCAACCCTATACCGCTTAGGGCAAGCCAAGGCCCGAACTCTCTCTCTCCTCTCTCTCTCTGGCTTAGGGTTTCTATGGTTTAGGGTTTAGGGTTTAGGTTGATGGTTAACACCATCGTCTCGCAGCACCCCCGAAATCCTCACCACACTTCTGGCATACCCATCTCTGGTTGCTTGTTGGGATTGTATCTAAGCTCATACTTCTATATTCCTTCTTGAGTTCGAACCAGCCCCCAACCCTTACAAACTTTGCACGTCAAAATCCTACATATACATATATATATATACTCATTCAACAATAAGCCCGATCTTTTGCTGAGGGTTACTGAACCGCCGCATGGTCGCTTCCGAGTTTCCTCGCACCTTCATCTAGACAGGTTAGGCTTTAGGGTTTAGAATTGATGGTTTGGGGTCTAGGGCCTTAACCCTGAAACTCTAGACTGTCCAACCTCCAACGCCTGCACAACTAAACCCTTCTAGCCACCAGAACTTTAAACAGATAAACCCCAAACCCTGAACCGTACAACCTCAATCGAGCGGCAAGGACAGAAGCAACCCAACTGTCCTCACGAAGCCCCTAAACCATAAACCCTGGATCCTAAACCCTAAACCCTATAGTTTTAATCCCTATAACCCTAAATCCTAAACCCTACCCGCTTTGTAATTACGATAGCTTGCGGTCGGAGATTTATGAAATTATCTAACAACCACAGGGAATGGTAAGGGTCCCTCTTAACGAGTATGTAGAGGGTATGAAACACTCCAACTACTTGAACCCTCCCTCTCCTAAACCCTAAACCCTGGACCCTAGACCCTATACCCTAAACCCTCAACCCAACTGTGCCAACTCCTAATCTCAAATTCCTTCATTCCTCAAACCCAACTTCTACACCCTGAACGGTTTAGGGCTTTAAGTGTATGCTTAGGTTTTGTTTAACCCCTCGGGCTATTTATGCCTGCACTGCGTGCAAGGGGGACCAAATCATGGAGCAGCTTCATACGACGGCCACATAATGAGGCCCAAGTCAGCAATTCAAACATCATCCGTCTGTGTACTCTGCTTAGGGTTGAGGGTTCAGGGGCTCAATCCTCGAACCCCAAAATCCCAACGCCTAAACCCTAACTCCTAGCTCCTAAACTCTGGAGCCTACCTAGGCAGTCTGGAGCCTCAATGTAGGAGTTTCCTAAAATTAGGGATACCCTTTTGGGGGTTCCCATAATAAGGATTATAATATATTGGGGTCCCCGTCTTTTGGGAAACTACCATGCTAGTGATGTTTAACAAAATGAGGACATTACCCTAAAAAGCTCTGTTCCGTGCATTCCAGGTAAATCCTAAGCCTAAGTAAGTCTTAAGCCCGGAACCCGAAACGCTTCTGTGAGCAAAGAAAGAAGCAAACAAATAGATATGGTCAGATAGGCATATCCCATTGAAAGCCCCTATCTTCAACCCCAAGACAAGGTAGGGCTATCCCTCCCAAAAGCTTATGCTCAGCCACCTAAACCCTAAAAAGATAAACCCTTAACCCTTAACCTTCCATGCCACCGAAGCGTCGGCCCGATTGGTACGTACTCAGTCCAAGTGTCGGCGATCTACCGGCAGAGACATACTTAGAGGGTCAGCCCTAAACCCAAAACCCTAAACCCTAAACCCTAAACCCAAAACCCAGGATGATGATGTGGATAACTGGGGCTGCTCTAGAAGCAGTTTTACCAAGGCACCCTGACCCTCCAAGTAGGATTTGGCTTTTGCGTATCAAGGATTGGGGGCCTTGGGTTTACAGTTTTAGGGTCTTGGGGTCTTAAAACTCAGGGATTAGGGCTTTAGTTTTAAGATTTCAGAGTGCAGAATTTGGGGAATACAATGTCGGGTTTCGGGGTCTTAGGTATGAGGGCGGGAAATGTTGCGATTTAGGATGCTCTAAACTTCACATAGGACCTGCTGAAAAGTTCACCAGCGCGAGAAAGGTATTGGGATTTGGGCCTAGCAATAACGGGAAACACGAAGTGCAAAACCCTAATTATATACCTAGAGGTCAGGGGGACCTAGCAAGTCTAGTTATACCCCCTAGAACCCATGTAACTATACACAAGTACGAAAGTTGTACCCTACATTAACCTGCTTGAAATTTGAGAATGTTAAACCCTAAACTTCAAACCCTAAACTCTGCACCCTGAACCCTAAACCCTAAACCCTAATCCATAAACCCAAAGTAAGCAGTAGTCCCCAAGGTTGGGTGGCCTGTGGACTCGCGGCGAATGTAAACGTGTCAGTTTGGACTTCAGGGTTTAGCACGTGAGCCATTGTCTAAACTCCTAGTATCCCGCATAATAGCCATTATAGTAGTACCCTATATAATCTCCTATATAACCCCCTTCAAGGAGTTTAGGGTTTAGCACGTAGGGAATTTTTTCGCAACGGCCTTTTATGTCTGCACGACATACTGGGATTGGGGTTTAGGCTTAGGGATTAAAGTTTAGAGCTTAGAGATTATGGTTTAGGGTGACTTTCATGGCTGGGGCAGAAGCGATACTCGATTCACGGGCAGCAATCTGCGGGCGAACAGGTGGAAAGACTATGCTTCGAAGCTGCCTCTAACTACTCCTGAACCTCGAAGTAAACACTTTAAACCTGAACCCTAATAGTGCCCTGTAACCTGACCCTCAGCTTAACTGACTAGTGCTAAAGCGAGAGAATGGAGGATTGGAAAAGAAAATGGAATCTACTACAAAGCTCAGGGTTTAGGGTTAGGGCTTAGGGTTTAGGATTTAGGGCTTAGAGTTTCGAGTTTAGGGTTTAGGGTGGGGAGTGGATCATGATAAACATCCCTATATGATCCCAGTGTATACCCCCCTGTTGATCCCATCGCCACTGCTCCTTAAGCAACAGTAAGTCAATCCGGAATCTGGGTGCTGCTCCGAAAAACCATAATCAGGGTTGTAAAAGGGTTTAGGGTTTAGGGTTTAGGGTAATAGCTTAGGGGTCCTAGACTTTCGGCGGTTACCAAATCCTCTTGTCATATTGTCATAAAGAATGGGTGTAGGATTGTATGAGTTGGCCACTGCCCCCACACAGTAACGTCGGCTCTGTCCTATCTCCAGACCCCCTCAACCCGACACCCTGAACCTTAAACCACAAGCCAAACAAAATAATCCTAAACGCTAAACCCTCAACCCTAAACCCTAAACCCACTCCCAGGGGCCCGACTCTCACTCCCTCCGCCTATGCGGAAGCCCAACCAATAGAGGATTTTTGCTATCCAGAACGCCTTTGATGGAGAATGAAACGGAAAAGAAAATGGAAAGAAAATGGAAACTGAGGTCATGTAGGGATTTAAATTAGGTAGTAAGGGGATGTCGGCAATAGTTTGGGGGGTTAGGGTTCCCAAAATTCTTACCCTAAACCCCTAAACCCTAAACCTCTAAACCCTAAACCCCTAGACCCTAAACTCAAAGCCCTAACTCCTCCCGCAACACGTGAATAGACTATGCCATCCTATGTGGACCCGAGGCCCCTGCAACACATACCCTTGACCTTGAACCCTCAGCTTTGATGGCTTGAGGGTTTAGGGTTTGGGGTTTAGGGTTTAGGGTTTAGGGTTTGGGGGGTTATATTGGGGTTGGAAAGGGGTTCTGTAGGGGTTATATATTGGCATCATGGAAAACAAGATGGAAACTACTATTTAGGGTTTAGGGTTTAGGGTAAAATCCCCCTTAAGTAGATAGAATATGGCGCTCCTGCAGTGGGCCTCTTGAGATCAGTGCCCCTCCCTAATAACAAAGCTGTTCGCGCCCAGGTAGAATTTCCTTTTGGGGGTGGGAGTGCGGCGGGTACGAGATACAATGGTTCGTTGAAACTGTCCCTGGCCCCTTACCTGTAACCCTACGCACATCCTGAACCATGTGCCTCTTACCCGAATCCCAAGACTTGAAACCAAAAGACCTCTCAGGTTAAACCCTAAACGAGTAGCAACTTGAACTAGAACCCCTGCAACCCTAAACCCTATTATGATACGTGGTAGTTTCCATTTTCTTTTCCATTTTCCCTATATAACTTCATATATAACCCTATTATATACCCTTTTATATGCATATTAGTAGAAGCCTAAACCCTAAACCCTGAACCCTAAACCCACGCTCCAAAACCTAAACCCTTTCAATCCGCAAAAGAAGACCCAGGAATGCCACGAAGCCTGGACGGTCACGGTGAAGGTCGCCTTGTCTCCACCATGAAAAGCGCAGGAAATTGCTGTTTGGGTGGGGTTCTTGGGTTAAGCCTGAAACCTAAACCCTAAACCTTCTAAAACCTAAACCCTAAAGGGTTGCAATCTTGCAGGGCTTAAGGGGTCTTCATATTGTAGCGGCTCTTAGGTATCAAGTTGATGGCCCTGAGGCTATCCAGTCGCTTGGGATCCGGTGCTGTGGACGTTCTGGGGATAACGGAAAAGAAAATGGAAACTACTATAAAAGGGTTATATTGGGGTAATATGGGGTAATATTAGGGCAAGGGTTTAGGATTTAAGGCTGCGGGTTTAGGGCACAGGATTGAGGATCTAGGGGTTAGGATTTGAAATGGATGCCGACGGGCATTTACTTGGAAGTTGAGAGTAATTATAGCTCAGTTTTAACTGTAATTGCGACCCCCAAGCCCCCTCATACGGTGCATCTGTCAGGTGTCGCTGTCTTATGTTTACCTTAAACCCTACATCCTAAAACCTCAACCCTGAATCCTACGCCCTAAACCTGCCAACAGTGTTAGGGTTGTGACTCCCCTAATCCTCCCAGTTGGTTATGGAATTGTGGTTTAAGGTTCAGGGTTTCTGAGATATTTTGGTTACTATAGGGGCCTAAATACTTATCAATCCAATATGACGTCGAGGCTTATTTCAGGTACACAAAACCCTTAACCCCAGACCTCAACAGTTCTACAGGGAATATGGCACCACAAGGTTGGGGTTCCCACATCAATCAAGGGAACCCTGGAGTTTGCAGGCTTCGGGCGGGTACCCTTAAAGGATCTGGTTCAGATTTAAGGTTTAAGGTTTAAGGTGTAGGGTTTAGGGTTAAGGTCTCTGCAAACCTCATATAGCCCCAGTAATTTTTATGAGCCTTATACGGGGCACCCATCCGATCACTATATGTTCATGAATCAAGGACTCTGTTCTGTTGGCGGTATACGAGAACTTGTACTCAGGAGGGCGCTTGGCAAAGATTATCTCCAACAAACCCTAAACCTAAAACTTCATCTCTCATATGAGCTATAGCCTAAACTCTAGTATCCCCCTTAAATAGCCCCTATAGTACTCCCCTATGTAATTCTCCAAAAAAACCCTTTAAGGAGTTGGGACTACAGCTCATATTCTCCCTAACAGGGACCCATGATGCCTTTATACTCTGGAGGGTGATGTAGACCCATGATTTATAAACCCCCTCCTTTTAATGACCTTAATATTAGGATCCCTATTATAATCCCTATTAAGGGCAGGGGGGGTGCATTAATCACGGGTCTGGGTTACCCCCATTTCAAGACGCACCCAAGTCATCTAGTCATGTGTAGAAGTGGCACTGCAGTTAGAACTAGGGTTTAGGGTTTAGGGTTTGCGAAGTGTCGCTAGCTGTTCTCAGGGCAGCTAACTGTGGGGATTGAGACAAGCTTCCGAACTGTAAAAACACACTTTGAAGCAAGCTGCCGTGGTTGTCGACGTCGTAGTATACTCCTGTCAGAAGTCAGAGCTTGTGCTAAAGGCTGATGTAGGGATTTGGGTTTAAGGGTTAGGATTTAGGGTTGGTGTCTTGGAAGGAAATGTATTTGAACCCCCCCCAATGAGGAACATCCACATGTTGCTTGCTCAGAAGCACTTCGGAAGCGTCCAGGGCATTTCGTAGTTGGGTTATGATGAGGGATAAATTGGGTTACTATATGGCTTTTCGGGGTTCTATGTATACTTACTTAGCCCTCCAAGTAGGCTCCGCGTGTCAGTACCGGCACCCAGAAAACTGATCGAAGCTCTGAGCAGCTCAACCCCCTGAATGCCAATGCAAAGGGACTCTTAGGGTTAGGGTTTAGGGTTTAGGGTTACCCATCAACCCCAAATCCAATAGAAACTACCTAGTAGTAAACCTGCATGCCCTTACAATAGCTGACCTCAAGCAGCGAGCTTCGAACATGAAAGAATGCAGACGACCGAACAACTTCCAATAATCTTCCCTTCTTACCCTTCTACAACTATAGTATAACAACCTTCTGTCCTTCTACAGCTATAATATAACAAACCTCCAAACGTTGCTCTAAGCATTCAATCTTCTACAGTACGGTGTTCCGGGCAACCCTTTCTGAGAGCCTGACCGGAATGATGTAGCACCACAGCCTACCATCGTCCGTGGACCTGGTACTCTGGAAGCTGTTGAGATGAGGGTTTAGGGTTTAGGGTTTAGGGTTTAGGGTTTAGGGATTAGGGTGTAGGGATTGAGAGTTTAGGGTTGATTAAGGTCTATGGTTTAGGCTTTCAGGTTCTTAGGCGAGGGAGCCACAATTTCCAACAGTTGCACACGCCTAAATGCCGATTCGGAGATTCCCCACTCACAATTGCAAAAACTCCCAGCGCTGGAGGTTCCTAATCTTCAGCGCCCTAAAACTTAAACCATTCAAACCTAAACTCCTGACCCTTAAACCATGTCGACCAAAACCCCTTGACCTTACACCGTTTAAACCTTAACCCCCGACCCCTAAACCTTGAAGTCATTTTGCTCCTTCAAGCCATCCAGTGGGCCACAACAAGATTTTGGGCAAACGGGAGGTCCGCCGCCAATCCAACGCTGCAAAAGGGGGGTTCGTTAGGGTTTAGGCTTTGTAGGTTTTAGGGTTTAGGGTCCGAATCCGTGTACCCCAAAATTCGTCCAAATATCTCCGTACTTTTAATGTCAGATCATATTCGTGATGGGACGTGGTATGGGGGACAGTGCTGTGCTCCCAAAGCCCATGAACCCTTAGCCCTCATGCCCTAGATTGGACCACGAAACTCTGAAGGCCAGAAAGTGTGACTTCCACGTGTGCCAACCCCAATATTGCTCTCCCTACCACATGCAGACTTAAAAGTCCACCAGCCCCCGAAATCAGCCCTTACGAGCAGCCCCCGAAATCCTGATCTCCTCCCGTGCCTTGAAACTGCAACCCTTCTGCCCTACCTCTTTCGGAAACGTTTTGCGTTTCAAGGTCTTGCTCTTTAGTGCCTAATCTACGGAAATGGGTTGGGTTTTGTGGAAGGCACTGAGAAAAGGTGCTGACTTTGTGGTCTCCTATTACTGCTAGCACATCAGTCCAAAGCGCTGAGCTCTAAAGTCTAGAGTGTATATCCCAAACAAACTCTGAACCTAGCGTGATCCCCGCGCATGCCGTTACCAATGGCCCCGGGGACCCGTTTTCATTCCTCTCACTAGTATAAGACTTCATTGCTCCCCGAAGAGTGGTCCCCAGCTTACTCGGATGAAGGTCTGCTAAGATTGCACCATACTTTTGAACAAAGGGCTCCATGGTAGTTTGGGGGATGGTTCTGTCCGATGGGGCGCAGAGCTTCAGACTCCGCTGCGTTTCGAGTTTTGGGTTTGTAGCTTTGGGGTTTGGGAAGGCTTCTCTGTTTAGCACATGGCGTTTAGGGCTAAGGCTTGGGTCAAGGGGGCTTTGAGGGCAAGGTCCAGGGTTTATGGCCTTTGGTGGTTTGGGTTTGTGGGATGTGGGATTTGGGATTTAGCGTTGAGCATGCCGCACAAACGTATACGTGCAGCTGCATGGCCCAAACCTTCCCTGCTTGAGTATGATTTGATAGTAGGCTGTACGGCTTAGGGAAACCGTATGAGCCCTGGACCTGAATCCTTGGATAATCCCCAAGCGTTGGCATGGAATCCTTCAATGGGCCTTGCAAAGACTACACTACACCATATTCGCTTAACTTCTCAGCCCCTAGACAACCCTGATAGGGCTTACCAAATCCACAACACTAAGCCATAGATGCCGGGAACCCTCAACCCCAAACAAACCTGCTTGGTGGCGAACCCCCCATTGAAAGATTCTCCACCGAACTGGAGGACGCAATTGTGCTCCTGGATCCGTTTTGAGGAATCCCGCTTGCGGCACTTGAAGGTTCAGAGCAGCTGTACCCCCTGACAAATATACATATACTTATAAACGAAGACAGGCCCCCTAAACCCCTAATATGGTAACAGCTGGTTTATACGTAGCAGCTATAGTTAGGTCATAGTTACGCTGACCCTCCAAATGTTGGATGTGCAGAACTTCAGTGCCCGGAGCTTCGGGTTTTAAGTGAAGCGTTAAGGGCCTATGTTTAGAATGTCTCTTAAAAGAGCCCCATCCTGACATAACCCTTACACATTCGTGCACACATATACATATACGTGTACATATATGTATACATATCTGTACCCCAAGGGCACCTACCCATTTCTGAGGCCTGTCTAGGGTCTTCAACATAACTGAAGATGATCTGCATTTTTACGGAGCGCCTGCCAAGTTTGAGGTGTTCCAGGGTAAACTGATCCCTTCCCTTGAAGTTGGCCCCTTGCAGGGCTTAGAGATTCAGGGCTAACTTTCCGGGGCTGGAAACGCGTGAGTGTCACTGGGCAGCGCCGAGGTCAGTCGAGGTTACAATGAAGTAGCTCGCACTATTCTTGGGTCATGGCACCCCAAAGAGATTGAATCCTATAAGGTTGGATGCGCCAGCGCCATCAAAACGGTTAGATCTTTACCCAGTGCCTCGCAATTAGGTCCCCAGGAAAGCTTTTCAAAAAACGGAGATGTACCTTCAGTCTTATACTACGAGTGCTTGAGGGTCCTAAAGGGACAAATGAGGGTTGTAAGGGGATAGATAATCCCTACCTCTACATACTGAACACCCCCAAACCCAGCATGATCGATGGGGGGGAGGGAGACATTTTATCTTCTAGGTGGGCGGGGTGTTTAATGCTAGTTTGCAAGTAGCAATCTTGCATCTCGTTCGAATTTCTTCTGCTTTTCTCATGAACGAAATTACGCGAAAGACCTACTTGCGGCGCCCATGCCATGATTTTTCCTCCCTGTCCATGAACTTCTCTTATGGCTGCACCTGACCACCCCTGTATAGTACCCGCACTGAAATTTCCCCTGTCATTCCTCTTAATAAACCCTGAATATGCCGAATCTAGGTGGAGCCTTGAGTGTGTAGTCCAAGGGGGTGCTTAGGAAACCATCACTCTCCACGTACACTCCCGCAAACTAACATGGAAACCCAGAAGAGGGCCTACAAAGGGGGACTCTATGGGTTTCCATGTTAGTTTGGGAGTGTGTAAATCCAAAAATCCTCTGGAGTGGGGAGCAAGTCTTGCAATGCCCAGGACTTCCAAAATGCATCAAAATTCGGTTTAGGGTTTGGGGGGTAGGGTGTAGCGTTTAAAGTTTGGGGTTTAGGGTTCTCCACTCCCCGCACTGAGAACCCATCCCTCGACCCTTACAAGAGAACCTTCCCCTAAATAGAATTTGGCACTCTTCCCGAAACCCTTCCCCCGGAACTCTTGACCCATGGAATTTTCAGCTAGGCTGCTTGCCCCTTCTAAGTGTTGCAAAGCCCTTACACACCTTCCACTCTTCCAATATAGGCGTTAGGATGTAAACGTACCCACCTGCAAACTTCGCTGAAAGTCACCTGAGTAATGTTTGTTTGGTGGTTGAACCTAGTAAGATAATATTCTTATATAGAATACGATACCCAAAAAGGAGGATATAATCTTACTCGATAATGGGTACCATAGTATCCCAACTAAAATACTACTCACCTTGTTTTCACCGTGAACCCTAAAGCATGTGGCACAGGGAAAGCCAGGCTTCCCCCAATGGAACCTTAGAGAACCTTAGTCACTTAACCCTAAACCTTAATCCCTAAACCTTCAACCATCTCATCCTTAAGCTCCAATAACAAAACCAAGGTTCTGTGTTGATGACCCAGGAATTCCCCTGAAACGGGATGGGATAGACTTTGGGCCCCTAGGGATTTTGTGAGGGATTACAGAGGGTTTAGGGCTTACGGCTTAGGGTTCCGTCTTTTTGAGGAAGTCCAATATGCTATAGTGCTTAGGGGTCAGGATTTTATCCAAAGGGCTTCGAGTTGAGGGTCCAGGGGTTACGGCTCGTGATTGAAGGTCAGCCAGGCGGGGGAGGCTTCTCGGATGAAGGGTGCTGCGTTCAGGGCTTGGATTTGAGCATTCCCGAATGTAGGATGCTATTTCTGCATGTACCCAGAAGATCCCAGCATCCTTGTTCCACGAGCCCTCTAAGAGCCTGAGAGTTTTGAGAAAACGCCGTTTCAAGGTTGGAGTTTCACGGCAACGGTCTGGATCAGGATTCAGAAGCGACCAGGATTTCTCAAGATTCCGGGTGTAGTCTTCAGTGCAGAACTACCACGAAAAGGTGTACCAACTGCTCATAGGCCCTAAACCGTGAACCCCAGATCCCAGCCAGAAAAAGCACAGTCTCTATGAATTAGCCGCTGTCTCTCCCAGCTAGAGTTTAGGAACCCCAAACAAAAATGGAGCCCTAGAAAGCTTACGTATGATGACTACTGGCCTTTAAAACCAGGTCTATAGAAAGGGTCTGTACTAGGCCAAGCCAAGACACTGCTGACCTCGACCCCCAGGAAAGACGCCCTACAAACGAAGCACTGTTTCCACATAACTGATCGGATAGCCGGGTTTAGGGTTTAGGGTGCGGGAACCTGGGCCCATGTGTCAGGCGTCCGGAAAACACAACAAAAAAACACCTAAACGAAAAGTTGAGCTGGAAAATTGTTGGGACACGTCTGCGTATTTTGCGAAGGTGTGTCGCTGCAGCCCCAAACTCCAAACAAATCCTGGAGCTCCAAGCAGCCCAAATAGGCATTAGGGTTTGGGGTTTAGGGTTTAGGGTATAGATGTTGAGCCAACCTTAAACCCTAGACCCAGGGAAAGGAAAGCATGGTCCCCCACCTGTACATCCTTTCAATCTGAGCCTCTAGCTCCTTTCATTAAAAGCCCTGAACAATTCCATCCAAACATGTCCGAGGGCTTAGTAGGGTTTAGGGGTTAGGGTACACTCTTCAAGTGTAAGGCACCATAGGTTACAGTACAGGACGACCATAGCTTGAAAGCTCTCAGACTAAAATCTGAACCTTACTTCCACCCAAACCTAAACCCTAAGCCAAGACCCTATACCCTGAACCCTACACCCCAGACCCTAAACCCTAAACCCTAAACCCTAGAACCCTAGACCTTTGGGGGAGACCCCGGATTGCAAGGGATTATGGGGCTCCCTAGCAACCCCTCTATACTACGTTCTGCCCAACTAAAATGGTAGTTTCCCAAAATGAGGGGACCCTAATATAGACCCCAAAATACTATAATCCTTATTATGGGGACCCCCAATAAGGTACCCCTAGTTTTGGGAAACCCCTAAAATATTTGGTGCCAGGTAGGGCTTATCAAGGTAGAGCTGATTTGGGAGTTCAGGGCTTAGGGCGTATAAGGTTTAAGGTTTAGAGTTTAGGGTGTGTAGGGTGTTGAGGGAACCCATAACTATTGAGAATTCTATGGGCGTCATGTTTGAGAAACTTTCGTGGACTCTCCTGAGCTAGAATGCTGAAACCTAAGCGCTAAACCTGAAACCCTAAGCCCTAAACCATAAACCCTAGGCCTTGAGCCCTAAACCCTAGGCCCTACGTCCTAAGCCCTAAGCCCTAGGCCCTGACCCTCAACCCTGAACCGGTCCCAACAGCGCCGAGTGGCCGATAGCGCTGGGAGAGAGGCACCACCAGGAGTGCTCCACCACCAGCTGTAGGCCTTAGGCGGACAGGGGTTTGGGTTTAGGGTTTAGGTGGACCCCGCACCCAGTCATAGTGACTATAAGGGATAATACTGGCCATCTTAGGGTCCTCTTATATTCCTATTATACCACGATTACAGGGTGGGGGGTCCACCTAATGTAGTCCTTCGGTGTCAAAATACAATCCTGAAACTCCACACCCTCAACCCTACATTCTAAGCCCTTGAACCCTAAACCCTAACCCCCAAATATCCTTATGTATCCCTCCGGAGGACCCCCCACCCTGTAATAGTGGTATAATAAGAATATAAGAGGACCCTAATATAATCTGTAGTATCCCTTATAGTCACTATTACAGGGTGGGGGGTCCTCCTAATGTATCCCACCTAACCCTATAAATTATGTCCCTTAAAGGGTCCGATTGACCCTCAACCCGCAGGTGCCGGGCCAGAAATTTCTTTCGGTTTCGGGAGTTGGGTTTGGGGTTTAGGGTTTAGGGTCTGGGGTTGTGGTTTAGGGTTTAGGGTTTGGGGGCTTGGGGGCCCAGAAGCCCGAGAGAGGCCCCAAATACAGGCGCCTTAGCCTTTTTAGATGAGTAGTGTTTTTTTGGTGTTTGAACCTAGTAAGATAATATTCCTTATACAAAATACTATACCCCAAAGGAGGATATAATGTTATACTCTATAATGGGTACCATAGTACCCCCAAATAAGACACTACTCAGATGGATTCTGACTCTTAAGAGGACTATATAGAGAGAAAGAGACAGGGTAACTACTAGGTGTACATAGGGACCCTCAAATGAAGGATAGACGGGCTCGGTTTACGTTCCGTCAGGGTTCCATTACTTGGTTCAAATAGTCATAAATACATGGGGTTATAAATAGGGTTTAGGGCTTAGGGTGTAAGGTTTAGGGCACCAGGTACCCACTTTAGAAATAATCGGGAAATACGAAGGGCAAGGAATCATTGTTCAGTTTCGTAGCAAGGCTGAGAAGGAGCTCAGAATAGTAGATCAAGGATTTTGCATTTGAGGGCCTGGCAACCCCAAACCCATTTACCTACCAAAACATCTCGACATACAGCTCCGCCAATCTTGAACATAATTGATGTTCAGGGGGACTGCTGGAGTACCCGTTTTGGAATTGGATTGCCTGAGCTGATCGCGAAAAGCGGTTGAACAAGACATCTGTGGTTTATGGCGTCATCAGGTTCCAGATCCCAATGCCACAGGATCTAGAACCCCTAAACCCTACACCCTAAACCCTAAAATCTAAACCCTAAACATAAAAGACCGCAGAAGAAAGCTGGCCACCGCATTTAGGGGCCTGGCCAATAAAATCAATAGCTTTTAGTTTAGGGTTGAGAGCTTAGGATTTCCCAGAAATGCTTCGGCAAATAAGACAAATGTTGCTGGGCCGCAAAAGGAAAGTGGGGCATGGAAATATGCTTGTGTAAAGTACCTCACGATACCTGGGGAATGGCGAGAATCCAGACATACATCTGGAGGCTAACATCTCAGATTCTTCGGAACTTCCTCATTGGGGACTTCAATGACCTTATAAGAATCATAAAATATGGTAGTTTCCCTAAATAAGGGGACCCCAATATAGACCCCAATATACTATAGTCCTTATTATAGGGACCCCCAAAAGGGTACCCCTAATTTTGGGAAACTACCATATTGTAGGGTTCTTATTCTGGGGTTTGGGGTTCAGGCTGGGCGGTTTACATGTGCGCAGAGAAACCTCTCTCAAGAAGAGTTAGCAACAGACACCTGTCTTTTGAAAGGCCCTTCAGCTTCAAAGGAAAGCGGCGAAGCTGAGAATGGGGAGGGCCTTCCTATAGAATCCGGCTTTCCAGTCGTTTAGACCCATGATAGTCCTCTGCCTGCTTATCCATTCCTCCATTCCCAACTGAGCAAGCCCTACATTTCTAAGCCAAGGTACATTGGGTGGCATGCAGTAGACATACTCAGGATCAGCTGCGGCAGTGCTTCCCCAGACCAGCATGCATTGGTTCTTGGTAGCGGCTCGGGGGCTCCGGGGCTAGGATTCCACAACCCTTAAACCTTAAACCCTAAATCCAAAACCCCCAAAACCTAGGTGCAAGACCCCTAAACCCTAAACCCTAAATTCCAGGGTCAGGTAAAGCGGTGCTCAAGTTTACCTAGCCATCCTCTGTAGTGGCTATTTAGGGGGGGTCCAAGTACGACTCACAACCCAAAATACCTCCGAAACCCATAAAAACAAAAAAACTCATTGGAGAGTCCAAGCAAGGTCTATACATCTAGTTGTAGGATGTGGGGGCTGCGCTATGGACTGCATGATTACCCAAACAGCCCCAATGCGTATTTCATGATCACCTTGTGCTGAGAATGGTAATGATGCTACAATAATTGCGCCAGAAGCAATACTGGCAACAGTCCCCTGACATGTCGTGCCACTACATGAATTATTGCTGCGATGGGGAAGAAGGAAACCTCCATGCATTGCAACACGGTTTACAAAAACTATGTCTTGGGCCTGTAGCATGGGTTGAGGCCAAACCCTAAACCCTAGGCCCCAAACCTTGAACCCAGAACCCTTAACCCTCCCCCAAACGCACATTCTGACCCCCCAAACCCTAAACCCCAAACCCTAAACCCCTAAACCCCTAACCCCTAAACCCCTAAACCCTAAAACACGGTTAAGGGTTTAAGGTTTAGGGTTGAGGGTGTCCAACCCTGAGCTCTAAACTCTTTATTAAACGGGGGCTTCACGGAGTTTACACTCCTGGAAACTAACATGGAAGCCCAAAAAGGGCACTATAAAGACGACAGTCCTTCTAAAAGGGGGCTATATGGGTTTCCACGTTAGATTCGGGGAGTTTAAGGGTGTCTGGCAGTCCTTTGCTGATTTGTTGAGGGGTCAAGGACATCCCCGGAGTTTAAACCCCATGCTGCTGGTTTAAGGCCTACGGATTGGGGTTTAGGCTGCTTGGCGCTTAGGGTTTAGGGTTTAGGATTTAGGGTTTAGGGTTTAGGATTTAGGGTTTGGTTGCATGAAACATGACCCCAAGTACACTGGACTGGCACAATTTATACGAATGCAGGCATATAGGGGGTTGGCAAAAACGTGATCCCTGTTTGGTTGCCACCAGAAAATGGCCCATAATAGACAGAGTACACGTGAAGGGGCCAAAAAATGGGCAACCGTTCTACTGTAGGTCATGCAGGATTTCGGTGTGGGGGGGGGGTGAGGGGGCCACTTTTAAACAAATGTTAAGTGAAGCGAATTGGGTCCCTAAGCAACTGTGACTTTGCATTTTTGTACTGAATGTTTAGGACCCTAAACCCTAAACCAGGTTTTGGGGAGTCTCTGTCATCTGTTATCTCTTGTGTGAACAATTTCTGTACCCTAAACCCTAAACGGAAGGACCTCAGATTTATGTTTTGAATCGTCATTATCAAATATTGTTGGCTCTAACCTCACCTAAGAACCTTAAGCCAACAACGCATCATCCGAAACCTTAAGCGTCTGAAACCCTAAACCTAAATCCTAAACCTTGAACCCTAAGCCCTAAACCATGCAGAACCATCATCAGTCTGAGCTCTCACCCTTCCATCCCAAAGGTTGAACATCCGAAGCCTCAGACACCACCCCTTTAGGCCAGGTTTACCTAGAAAGCCTAGTTACCCTAAACCCTAAACCCTAAATCCATAATAATGGGCTACTTTAACCCAAAGTAATAGGAAATTAGGGCAGAGTTGCCTGTAAATATGGGTAACTGTCTTTCTAAGTAACGTCTAAGTTCCCACCACCATCCAAAACATGAAAGACAGAATCCAGACGGAAAGCTGAAAGCCTACACCAGCCAAAAAACCAAAGACTCCAAGCCTTGAAGCCCCAATTAGGGTCTATAGGGTTTAGGGTATAGGGGTTTAGGGCTTAGGGGATCCTAACCACAGGTGAGTAGTGTTTTCTTGGGTGGTTAAACCTAGTAAGATAATATTCCTTATATAAGATACTCTACCCAAAAGGAGGATATAATCTTACTCTATATTGGGTCCATAGTATCCCCAAATCAAGTACTACTCAGGTGGGGCACGTTGGGCAACCAGACCTTGGCTATGGCTGCAGGAGTTTAGGCGCTTCGGGGCTAGGGGGGTGTAGGGGTTTAGGGGTTTAGGGTTTAGGGACTTTCGGGCCTAGGCTTCTGGGGGCCTAGGGGTACGGGCTTCGCGGGCTTATAGCGGCGTAGGCTTTTTGGGGTTTAGGGTTTTAGGCTTAGGGGCTCAGGCTTTTAGGGGTTTAGGGACTTACATTGCAAGGTTCAAGTATCAGAGGGATTAGTCTTCTAGGTCTTGGGCTTTGGGGGGATGTGGTTTAGGTTCATGGCGTTAGAAGACCCCTGGGCGTTTGTTAAACCCTAAACCCTATATTAGAGTAGTCCCCTAGATAATCCCCTAAATAACCCCCTTTTAAGGAGTTTAGACTATAGCTCATATTGTTGCAAAGGGTTTACTTGCCCACAGTGTGGGATCTGGCGCTTCAACCCTTAGGGTTTAGGGTTTAGGGCTGATACTGCATATCCTTGAATCCTCTAGAGACCGAAAGGGTCTGCCAAGCTGTCTAGTAGGGTTTAGGGTTTAGGGGTTTGGGTGTTAAGGGTTTAGGGTTTAGGGCCCTATGTCTCATAGTTTTGGTATACCCAGTTCCAGGTTCCCCAGTAAACCATAGATAATAAGGGTACCCTTTTTCCTNNAAAAAGGGTAAAAGGGTACTACTGAGGTACCTAGTTTATGCCGGTCCTATCCGTTTGGCTTCAGACTTGCTCAACTAAAGTGTTTGTTTGAACCCCGGGGACTTGTCCGTCTGCACGACAGTGCACGGGGCGTGCAAGTAGTGGAACTAGAGTTTAAAGTTTAGGTAATAAGGGGATTTTGGTAACCCCAACCCCCAATATCAGGACCCTATGACTATCATATGATGGCTATAGGGTCCTAATTTTGGGTGTTGGGGTTACCAAAACCCACTTATTATTTGGGTTTAGGGTTGTTCTTAAGCGGTTGTTCCAGGGCCTGGAACAATGGTGCGCGATCTTTTCCTCCAATGCAAAAAGACTGCCGTAACCCAAAAGAAAACGCAGGCCCCTACCATTCAAGTGCTAAACTCTCAACTCTTGCCATCCTAAACCATGATGCCTAAATGCCGCGGCTAAGTTTAGGATGAACTTTATACGGGGTTTAGAAAGGATAAGCAAAACTTGTGTACCGCCTATGTAGGATGCAATAATTTTGACAAACTCAAACCCTAGACCCTAAAGCAAGACTCAAAAGCCGCGACCCTAACCCGAAATGGCTGACACCTACCTTACAAGTCAAGAGCAGCCAACATACCTAGGATAACTATTCTCATAGCCTTCTTCGGGGCACTTACAAGCCCACTTGTAGCAACCACCCATGAACCAGGTACCTTGCACGAATGATGTGGGGGCCTAAATCGTTTCGAACCACTTTCGAGTCTAGTTGATGTATCTGGTACCAGAGTTTTATAAGGAACCTGGGGCATGATATTAGGAATGATTCGGCTTTCTACATTAAGAAAAAAAGCCCTGCGTTCCGTAGTTTCCATGTGACCTTCCGCTCTCTTTACCGTTTGTATCCTTGTCATCCTGATATTGTGGCCCTCTCAAAATATTTGGGCCACTACTTCACTACCCCAACACTCTCAAACCCCAAACGCCGAAACCTTCATCCCTAAAGCCTACTCCCTAAACCCGTAGCCTTAGAACCCTAAACCCCTGTATCAGCTGAGGTACCGCAACATGGTTCCACCGAGCAGGTGGGTTGTTAGTATAGTGCCAGGTCCTCTCCTCCCAGGTGTTGGCCTTGGAAAAGGCTTAGGTCACTTAGGTCGCTATAGGGCTATATAAACGTCCCGAGACCCTAAACCCTGAACCCTAAATCCTCAACCCTCAACCATTGACCCTATACCCTAAACCCTACATGGGGTCTGGAGATTCCCGGGCGTTGGCCTGTAAAGGGACAAAAAAGCTTTGTAGGATGTGGGGTTTAGGTTTTTCGGTTTAGAGTTTAGGGCGTAGAGGGGTTCAGGGCTGGCGTTTGTGATTCAGGGTTGCGAATTTGAGGTATTCGGCCTCTTCTTGACCGTCTCCCCATGCAGGCTACCTGAATGCCTGGCATCCTGAAGTTCAGCAGGAAGACTTCAGTTCTGGGAACCAGGATTTGCGGCTTCCACTCCCCCAAACACCCTAGCTGACCCTACCAAAGGCAGGTTTGGCGGGTCCTATGAAAATTGATTTTTGCATGGCTTCATAGGGATGTTCGAGGGAAGAAGGGCTCTAGAAACTAAAACCCTATCCCACAAATCCTTTACCCTAAGCCCTTCACTTCAAACCTACCCCTGCTACATTCTACACCTTCAACCTCCACGCGGGGAGCTAGACTCAAAGCGTTTAGGGTTTAGGGCTCAGGGTCTAGGGTTTGGGGTTTCATTAAGATTTGGTGTTTCGAGTATAGGGGTTAGGGTGTGGCGTTTGGGGCTACCTCAGCTGTCCCTATCTATACGCATAAGGCTTTCCCAAAGCTTACCTTTTCGATTATCTTGGGCTTAAATTACCCCGGAAGTTACCTACTGGACAAAAGAGTTGAGGAATGAGGCTGACGAGTTACCGGTGCGAGCTTGAACCCAAGCCCTGACCCTAAACCCTAAACCCTGAACCCTAAACCCTGAACCCTAAACCCTGAACCCTAAAACCTGAACCCTAAACCCAATGGGTTTAGGGTTTCCGTGGACCCTCTGTAACCCATGCGTTTATACCACAAAACCCAGGACATCCCCCAGGCCGTGGCTTTGGTAAGGTCCCGGTATGTTCCGGTAGATCTTCCGGTACAACCTACTGGTTTGCACCGTTCAGGGCTTAGGGTTCTGGGCTTAGGGTTCAGGGCTTCGGGTTTAGGGTTTAGGGTTTAGAGTTTAGGGCTAGTATGGGCCCTTACAGGCACTAGCCTTTTTAGGTGGATTGTAGGCACGACGGTATATATAAGGTATATACACTAGATAAATAGGGAGCCCAGGATATGCGACTGGATTCGCAAATCGCTACACAAGGATTGCATAGGGATGCGACTGCTGCAAACCTAATATTCTAATATTCTACATAAACTTAAACCATTTCACCTCCTCAAGCTCGAAACCCTGTGCCCCACCCCCACAAACCCTAAACCCCAAACGCGACGTCAAAACCCCCGGCGCCAAACCCTAAATGCCTAACCCTCAACCCTAACGCTTCGCGATGGAAGTTCTCCGAAAGGAGATGAACATCTTGATATGATATTAGTTGGCAGTGCGTTGAAATGCTATTATGTAAAGTAGTTCGGGCGGCTACACAAGAGGAAGTTGAAGGTCTTGCATCTTTGTCTGGCGAGCACGGATTTGAAATCCGTGCGCATGCATTGGCTAAACCTGATAGGATCCACGAACCCGAATGCAGACACGTGACACGTGCACCGCAACAATAATAACACCCAACGCGCGAAACCAATCAAGAGACTTAGGTCCGGAGACGTGCTCTCTCCTTTTCTTTTCTCTCCTCTCTCTCCTCTCTCTTCTGTCTTCTCTCCTCTCCTCTCTCCTCACCCTCTCCTGTCTCTTCTCTCCTCTCCTCTCTCCTCTCTCCTCTCTCCTCTCTCCTCTCCTCTCTCTTTTTTTTCCTCTCCTTTCTCTTCTCTCGTGTCTCCTCTCTTCTCTTCTCTCCTCTCCCCTCTCCTCTCTCTTCTCTCCTCTCTTTCCTTTCCTCTCTCTCCTCACTCCTCTCCTCTCTCTTCTCTCTTCTCTTCTGCGTTTCGCGACGACGACCTCCCCCGATCCCTGTGACTGTTGGCACTTTCGATGCGTTTTGCGACCACGACGCCCCGATCCCTGTGACTCTTGACACTTTTGAGACGCGAAGACCTAGCGCAAGTCCAAAAGCGACGACTGTTCTGCGTTTCGCGACCACGGCCCCCCCGATCCCTGTGACTGTTGACACTTTCGCGAAGCGAAGACCCCACGCGAGTCCAAAAGTGACGACTGTTCTGCGTTTCGCGACGACGACCCCCCTGATCCCTGTGACTGTTGACACTTTTGAGAAGCGAAAACCCGACACGACTCCAAAAGTGACGACTGTTCTGCGTTTCGCGACCACGACCCCCCCGATCCCTGTGACTGGTGGCACTTTCGAGAAGCGAAGACACGACACGAGTCCAAAAGTGACGACAGTTCTGCATTTCGCGACCACGACCCCCCGATCCCTGTGACTGCTGACACTTTTGGAAGGCTAAACGTAAACAGTGACGACAATTCGATTTCCAGCTCCCAATAACGCGTGACACTCGCGGGCGCTTGCGAACGCTTGCGAACGCTTGCGGACACAAACGCAACGACTTTTGGTCACCTCCTGGACCCCTGGACCCCAACTTTAAAACGGGAACCCTTCTGCGGGGCATTCGGGAAAACTTAGTCCGTTTTTGAGGCAATTTGCGAGGAGATGTGCGTTTTTTTGCGGAAAATCTTGTACTGCTGTAGATCTTGGCAACCAGGGACATGTGCTTCGTGTGCGAGAGCCTTGCCAGATGAAGAATCAACTGCGCACGCACCGTGGGATTTCTGACAATAACAACTTCTAATCTGACAGTCGGCACATGGACAGAAATGGCCAAGCAACCCTTCTGTGCAAAGGGGAAGCAAAACACAATTGAGGCATGATAAAGCTCTAGCCACACCATGAGCTGTCAAAGCACAAATGGCTGTAATCACAAGCAAAAGCTTAGAAAGTATGCTGCCTGGGAAGAAGCAATTCTGAATCTGCCATGGCGATTGCAGGCCCGCCTTGAAAGTGGCAGCCATGGAGCATTTCCGCGCGTCCCTCGACTGCTGCCAGCTGGAGAACGTGACGAATGTCTTCGTACTCCTGGATCTGCTGCCAACACATGGCCTGCGCTTTCGCCTCTGAGGCGGATGCTGAAGGAGACGTGAGGCCTGCTTGGACAGAGCTCGTCAAACTCGCTTCGCCCTCTGAAGATCTGGGTCCATGAGCTGATAGCCCGTTGGTGCGCTCCACCCCTCCGCGGCGAAAATCTCTCCGAAAGTCAGCTATCCTATCACGTGACGTATGTCACTCAAAAATGTAAATGCTGACTGTGACTGGAAGAAACTTGTAAGTGAAAAGTCAATCACAGTCATTTATACCTCGTCCCCCCCGGCCCTTCCCCAATAACCAGGCGGCAGCTGAACCGACGCGTCAGTGGCCACACACCGCGTCTCGCAGATTCTATACCGTGGAGTGAATCCTAACGTTAGCCAGGATGCAGAAATGTTGTAAGCAAAGGTCCGGTCCTTAGGTGAAGTAGGGCATGATTGCTGGTCTGCTCCCTTCAAAAGTGGCCATTAGGTTTCAGGGCAGGAGATAAGGCCGATAGGGTTGAGGGTCCAGAGTCAAGAGTGTGTGGTTTGGAGTTCAGGAGTTAATCAAGGGTTGAGGGGGCGTCTCTTCCTCGATTCCTTTGACACTTGGACAATGTCGGCTTTGGGCTTATAAGATTAAAGTGGCTCAAGAAGCTAAACCTCAACCACGGGTGTACGTACTGTCCCACCAAAAAGGCGTCCCACATAGACACTCACGAATATCCTTGAGGAACCCTGTATCCTGGGGCCAAAAACCACAGTGGCAACAATGACGCGCGTAGGTGTTTATGGTGTTGACCTAAACCCCCTGAATCCTAAGCCCTAAACCCTAAACCTGTTTCGCAGGGCTCTGCCAAACTAACCTGGTGAAGAAACACTCGGCAGCAGGAAAATGGAGTTACATTGTATAGGGGTTCTACAGGGATTATAATCGGGAAATATGGGCATTATATAGAGAATATACAAACAGCTCGCATGTGTGGGGCTTAGGGCTTAGAACTTCAGGGTGTCAGGGCTCAGAGTCTACGATTCAAAGTTTGCCTAATGCGTTAAGCGCTTCGTAGGTGCTTAACTGCTTAGAAAACGAGGGCCATGGACTGAAGATACAACCTGTCGATAGGTTTGGTTTTTCCTGCCTAGCCCAACCGGTGCCAAGGGGCAAAGCCTCATGCAACTGTGCTGGAGCGGAACTAGGTCTGATGCACTCGACCATTCCTTTTCTCGCGCCCCCAGGGGGGGGATGTTTTACACCAAGCCGTACACCTGCGCCCTGAGCCCAAGGCGATTCAACCCCAAATCCTGAACCCTAAAGCCGGAATGTCTTGTATCCTGAACGCACGACCCGAAACTTTTCCAAACAATCCCAGCGTCTTTGTGCATGGAACTTTCTCAAACAAAAACGCTGAGAAAAAATGCAGATATCTGGGGACTATGATGAGTGTCAACGGGTCCCCCTTCCGGATTAATCTCATGTTTTGGTTGAACCTCATTACTCAGGCCACATTACCCCAGGAAGAAAAAAGGATCCTTTTTACATAAATATAAGGAATCCCATACCCCAAAAAGTATAAAGGATCCCTAACATTGATCCAGATTAAACCTGCACCTTCCCAAGCCCAAAGGTTACGTTCACAAGCTCCAGGTTCCTTGCTGGGAGCCTTCAGGTGGGGAATCCTTTAGGGTTTAGGGTTTAGGATTTAGGGTTCTGATTTGGGACTGTGGGTTTTTGGGGCTTGAATTTTTGGGATTAAGAATTTAGGGTTTGGGGTCATCCGGACAATCCAAATGCCCCGACCCGAGCACCATCGAAGCTTTCAAACCCTGCAACATGAACACATCTCTTTGAGGTTTAGGGCTTAGGGCCCAGAAGGTACACAACCTCCATCCAAGACCTTGAATCCCAAATCCTAAACTCTTGCACATCCGAAGCCACAAGCCCTTCAAAAGGGCCCTTCCTGTCAAGAGTCCGACGTTGTTTCCACGGGGATGGTACCGCCATAAACCAACAAAGAGTCCCCAGACCTAGGTGAGTAGCGTTTTTTTTTGGTGGTTGAACCTAGTAAGATAATATTCCTTATATAAAATACTATACCCCAAAAGGAGAATATAGTCTTACTGTATATTGGGTTCCATAGTATCCCCAAATAAAATACTAATCAGATCAATCAGAAGGCTCAGAAGGTGAGGCAAAGGAAGGTCGGCTGTAGGAAATAAGCCCCAAGATAATGGAGTCTACAACAGGGGTCCTTTAGCCCGCCCACCTTCATTGCATCTTTCGAGGCTCTTGCATCAAGTTGGATTTCCGGTTTAGGTTGCGTCGGGGTGTCAAGTTCAGGGCCAAGGGGCTTGGGTCAGGGCTTGGGGGGAATAGTGGCTGCAAAGGCAGGTGCTTGGGACTATCACGTGTTCAAAGTAGATCCAGGGCCTTAGGAATTAGGACCCTCAGTGGTGGGACCGCACCCTAATTTAAAAGGTGGGCCCTGCAGTGGAGACAGATTATACACAACGAAAGTGGTCATAGGAAGCCACTCTTTCAAACAACTTAGAACTCGACAAAGGCAGGTTTGGGAGCCCTATAACACTTAGGTCTTTAGATAGCGAGCAAAGATAACAAAAACAATGACAAACTCAAACTCACCCCTACAGAGCTTAATGCCAGACATGCTACATAAGGGTTTTGGGTTTAGAGTCTAAGGTTTGGGGGGTTAAGGTTTTGGGTTTGGTTCAGGGCTTAGGGCTCAGGTAAGGGACTGTTCATGAGCTTTGTAGCTCTGGGTTTAGGTTTTAGGGTTGGGGCCACAAAAATTCCAACAAACCCTCTTCTCAAGGCCTACCATACTATTCCCCCCAGGAGTACCTTCCACCAGGTACTAAATCCAATTAAGCCTTACTAAACCCTAACCCCTATGCCCTAAACCTCTCTTTCATATATGACTTAAATGTTAGTGACATAGGGGGCGAAGGTCATACTTAATGATGGGCCCAACGGGCGGGCGGGCATTTTGCGATTGTTTGATAGCGCCGCTTAAGAAGTAATTACTTGGACTTGAGATTCGGAACCTTAAAAACCCTAAACCCTAATCCTTGTTAGTTAGCTCCATCAAACAGCGGGGGGTCCTCTGGGGAGCGCCTAAACCCTAAACCCTAAACCCTAAATAGTAGTTTCCACTTTCTCTTCCATTATCCTTAAATAATCCCTATATCCCCTATACAGCCCCTATATCCCCAAAGCCCTGAAGATGGTATCGTCATCCCTGATGCCTATATATGCATAGTCCACCAAGACATCCTACATAGCTCAGGCTAGACCCGGCCCCGAAACATGGTTTAGGGTTTAGGGTTTAAGGTTTAAGGTATAGGGTCTAGGGTTTAGGGCGTAAGGTCTAGGGTTTAAGGTTTAAGGTATAGGGTCTAGGGTTTAGGGCGTAGGGTTTAGGGATTAAGGTTTAAGGTATAGGGTCTAGGGTTTAGGGCGTAGAGTTTAGGGTTTAAGGTTTAAGGTATAGGGTCTAGGGTTTAGGGCGTAGGGTTTAGGGTTTAAGGTTTAAGGTTTTGGGTCTAGGGTTTAGGGCGTAGGGTTTAGGGTTTAAGGTTTAAGGTATAGGGTCTAGGGTTTAGGGCGTAGGGTTTAGGGTTCAAGGTTTAAGGTGTCGGAATATCCTTAAATATACTGTAGGGCGTGGATATTGCCGATGGTGGAAAGTCAAGTGTAAAAGAACCTGGGACATGAAATTGATACAGGGTTTATATATAGAGTTCATAAGGATTATCCAGGATCATTACAAGTATCCATAACATGTTGAAGTGTGTTGAAGGTACTCTGCACCTATAGTCCCCCTTTAAGTAGATAGAATATGGCTTTGGGTATATTATAATAAGATCCCCATATACCCCATATTCTACCTACTAAAGGGGGACTATAGATCATACAAGGAATCTAGGACCACCATATGGGTACTTCTTCAGGCTTCTACATTAGCTGGGTAGCCAAACAGCCAGAAATCAAGGGGCAGTTACGATAACAACCCTTTCACCATCAGGGCCCCAGGCCCCAGTCTACAAAAAGTGTTTGCTTGGGAACAACTACAGGGTTGCTGCTAAGGAACTAAAATTAAGCCACCATAATGGGTATATATATATATAGAGTAAGTAATAGTGTAGGGTTTCCCCAATATAGTAACTTAAATTAAGATCCTGAACCGGAACCCAGACTGTTCTACTTGTGGTTGATTAATTGGTTACCCAGGTACTCTAAGACATGGAAGCTGTTGGCCTCTGACCCTAAACGTTGGCGCAAACCTGTACCGGAGTCGCCAGTGAAACCCAACCTTGCGTAAACCGTCAGCCGCAAACCCTGAACCACTAGCTTGCCATTAAATCTAGAGAATGTCCCAAAAGCGTGTGGAGCAGGGAGGTGATCTGCACCGCCACCATCAGTTCAACTGTTCATTTCTCCATGTATACATGCGGCCATCCTGCAGACCACCCAAACACGTGGAGGATAAAAATACTTCGCAATGCTTTCAAGAATATGACCTATGAAAAGCTAGCCTCACCAAAAAAGTACGAAGACCTTACATTCCGCCACCAACATCCATCAACCTCGCATCCCATCCGATGCTTCACGAAAAACCGTGCAACAACGTCATCGAATCATCCCATCAACCAAACATCCAGCCATAGGATAAACAACCACTTCATAGGAAAAACCTTGCGCAACGATGTAGGGAACCGCGAATGTCGGAAGGCCGGCTTCTGAGGACTCGCCACGCAGGAGCGTCCGAACGCGCCGCGAACACTGAGACGTTTTTCTGAGGACAGTATACGTGGCTGGCTGAATTCGAAAAATACTCTACTACTATTAGTATTTAATACTATAAGTATTGATATATTCAGGTAGTGTTATTGTTATAATTATAATGCTACCTTTCTCCGCCGGGCCGCAGAACCATCGTGTGCCATGCCACACTCCTTCGGGTTTCAGAGCTTTCCTAAGGATTAGGTCTCGTTTCTTTTGGTTCTGGACTTGGGGTTCGAGGTTTACTTTAGGTGGACCCTCCACCCAGCAATATTGACGGGTTGGATAACAAGGAATATATTTGGTTCCGTTTGCCCTAAACGCTAGACCCTGAACCCTAAACCCTCAACCCTCTCTTACCTATATTTATTTAAATTTTAATGGCATTTGTGTTTAAGGCGAATCTGACTTGTGTATCAGGCAATTCTACTTGTGTATAAGGTAAATCCACTTGTGTATAAGGTCAATTTGACCTTAAACGGAATCAATTGTGTATAAGGTAAATCCTTTTTGTGTAGAAAGTCTATCTGACTTGTGTTCAAGGATTTGTGTATAAGGCCAATCTACTTGTGTATAAGGTACTTCTTACCTTAAACCAGGTTTTAAGGTCAGATTTACTTTATACACAAGTGGATTTGTCTTATACACAAGTAGATTTGCCTCGTACACACTATTGTGTTTAAGGTAAATCTTACTTGTGTATAAGGTCAATCCACTTGTGCATAAAGCGAATCTGACATGTTTATAAGGCGAATCTGACTTCTGTATATGGTCAATCTGCCTTGTGTATAAGGCGAATCTGACTTGTGTATTGTGTATAAGGTCAATCCGACGTGTGTTTAAGGTGAATTCTGGCGATCCAGGGCCCTCCCAGGCCCTGAGAGGCCCCTGACAGGCCCCGGAGAGGCCTCTCCAGGCCTCAAACCCCTTCAGGGCTCCACAGAAGCCGTCTGCAGGGGCTTATGACATGTCAAGGGACACCTCAAAGTTGGTTCTGGGGTGGGGTGGGGATTATACTATTATACAAGCTGCATTGATCCAACAGGAAAGTTTGGCCATCACGCTGTGATCCGCGTGAGATTTGGTTATCATGGTGTGCTCTCTTCAGGGGCTTTGCGCATGTAATGCTGACAAGCAAGGAATTGCACAGGCCACAGGGTTTAACCACAAAAGCTGGAAAAACACAGGTCTAAGCAATACGGCGAAAGGTTGGTTCCAGGGTCGTTTGAGGATTGCACAAGCTGCGTCACGGTGTGCTTGAGGGTTTTGCGTGTGACAGCTTGTGTCCTCCAGGGTTTTGGGCTTCACGGCTCTTCAGATGCCAGTATACCAGAACGATGACAGAGTATGTGAAACATGTTGTTTTCCAAGCTGTGTAGAGACGATGCCGCGAGATGAAAAGGAATGGAGCCGACAAAAGCAGAAACCCTTCTCTTTTCTTGATGTTAGGGGACTCTATGGGCGTGCAGATATTGCTCTGAAACTTGACTTCGTTGCTTTACTAGGGAATGCTTGTACTGGAGATGCTGAGCCCTAGACCCTAAACCCTATTCTACCACTATTAGAGGGTGGGGCGGTCCACCTAAGGTTTACTGCTTGGGGGCTGCGTTCAGAGTTAGGCTCGGGGCTGAGGATTTGGGGCTTAGGGGTTTAGGGTTCAGGGGTTCAGGGGTTTAGGGTTTCAGGGGTTTAAGGGTTTAGGTTGGGTACTGCCCCCACCCAATAACATTATAAATAGAATATCCATGTTATCCAGCTGTTACTGGGTGGGGGCAGTATCCACGGTTTATGGTTTTTGTTTGGCTTGGAATTGAGGATTTAGGGCTACGGTCTTAGATGTTAGCTGCTGGAATATCTGGAGCTCTTGAATGCTAGAAAGGTTTCTAAAACCTGAACCGTAAACCCCTAAGCCGGTTGAGTTCCGATTTGTAGCCAAGTGAATCGCCCTGTGCCCTAAACCCAAACTCCTGAACGATAAACTTTTAGCGGGGATTCTTACAACCAGGGACAATTTTCCCTTGGAATCCAGAGGGAGACCTCTTCCAATTATATAGAGGCGTCCACATGCTTCAGGGTTTAGGTTCGGGGTGTAGGGTTTGCGTTTCAGGGTTTAGGGTGTGGGATTCAGGGCCTAGGGTTTAGAGCGGGCCATTGCTTTAGGTTTTAGTGTGCATTTTTGATTCACGATTGCTCTATTGAGATTGGTGGTCTAAATACAGGTACCACTATGTGGGGTCTACTTGCTCATATGGAGATAGAACCCTAAACCTTCAACTAAACCGTGGTGTGTGTATATAGATCATATATATATATATATGTCTATGGATCCACTCCCCCAATTCTCCTTCGGCACCCTATCACCGGAACCCTTTAGTAGCTTCCATCTTCCTGTCGAATCCCGCTTCCCCTTCAGCGCCAGAAACGTGCAGTTCACAAGCCCCCAGTGGTGAAAAATGCAGAATTCTGGGTCCCTGGGTTTCTTTAGGGAAAATGTGGGGGTTTCCCAAAATTAAGGGTACCATTTTAAGGTTCCCTATAATAGTAAGGGCTATAGTATTTTGGGGTCTACATAGGGGTCCCCTTATTTTGGGAGACTACCATGTACTGAATACAGACGGCACTGAAACGCAAGCGCCCTTTCTATCGGCCTCTTCACCCAAAGTGATGACGGTAGCCCAGACCAAACGACACTAAGAGAGGATGCAATCCGTGACGCCTAGAGCACGTGCACCCATATTAACTTGTCCGGCAAGCCCTTCTGTCACGATCGAAAAGCATAAACGCTGGTAAGATCGGTTGCGTCCCTGCATCAGCTGTAACGGTTTCTTAGCCCACATTACCCCAGGAAGAAAAAGGATCCTTTTTTCATAAATATAAGGAACCCCATACCCCAAAAAATATAAAGGATCCCTAACATGGATCCAGGTTTCATAGAAATTGCAGCTGCGCTGGTCTCACAATGCTGGACTCAAGGTGGAATGTCCCAAACTCTACACCCTTTAAGTAGATAGAATATGGGGTATATTATTGGGATTATATAGGGATAATGGAAAGGAAAATGGAAACTATTTAGGGCTTAGTGTTTAGCACCATCTGCCCGAAGGGCTTGGGGGCTTTAGCGAACCTCTTTCATAAGGAGATTTTGGTAACCCCAAACCCAGAATTTGTACCTATGACCTCCTCGGTATTCATTACTACGGGGATCGGGGTTCCCAACACTCTTATTACTCACCCGACGCCTGGGAACCCAAACAATCCCGAAAATCTGCACACGTGAATCCAAAATACTCTCTTTCAGGAGGCCTTCTGCGACAACCTAAACCCTAAACCCTCATGTTTGGGTGGGCGTGGGCTTCTTGATGTTGAATTCGGAGTCTCCGCTTATCACGGATCCATTTTCGGGGTCCCCATATTGCGGACCAATTCTGCTGTTTTCTATTCGAAACATACCCTAGTGACTAGACTAGGCCCTAAGAGGCCCTGATGGGGGAGGATGCAAACAGGGACCTCTGACTGGACACAAGCCCTCCGCCCTTAAAAAAAGCCCTAAGCCCTGAACCCTAGACCCTTAACGCTAAACCAAAAGAAGACTGGACCCCGGAATGCCCAGCTGAGCTGCACAGGTAGTGGGGACAGCGTACTCCAAGCTTGTGTCTGTCGTTGCTTTAGGATCTATGCTTGAGGGTTTAGGATTTAGATTCAGATTTCAAGGTCTGGAATGACTCCTTAAGACATGCAGTTTAAATTTTAAGGGGTTTTAGGTTTAGGGTTTGGTACCCAACCCTCGCCCACACAAGGACCCTGTGGTCCTTCGATAATTCTAGGGTCCTAATTTGGGGGGATTGGGGTTACCCAACTCCACTAATTAAAGCTGCGGAGCTTAACTAGGGTTCAGGGTCCAGGGTCCATGGTCCATGGTCCAAGGTTTACCGTTTGCGACGGTATTTGGGGTGTGGGGTTTGAGGGGCCTCAGATATCGTGTCTGGCCTCCTGCAAGGGCCCGGGGGCCAAAACACGGTGTGTTGGGTTCACGTTTTGGGGCCTTGTCCTTAATATAGCGGCTATATAGGGATTATAGGGTATATATTGGGGATATATGGGGATAATGGAAAATTGAAATGGAAACTAATATAGTATGGGGGTTATATACCCTACCCCTCCTGACGGACCCCAAACTTCATTTTCCAGGCAACTTTTAGGGGCAACCGGGAATTTAGGATTTATGATCTAGGGTTAGTGTGAAGGTACCGGGATGCTCCAGGAACAGAACCCTAAACCCTACACCCCTAAACCCTAAAAGAGTCTAGAGATCTCCGTAAGGGCTATGCAAGGAAGAACCTTTGAGGAGCTCTCGCGTCAGGCCGCAGGACATGCCCGTGCTGCTGTGATGCTTAGCCCTAAACCCTATAGTCCCCCTGAAGTAGATAGAATATGGGGTGCATGGGGAGCTTTTCTAACATACCCAAAAGGATATGGAATCTACTTAAGGGGGACTATAAATCCTAAACCCTAAACCTTAGGGCCTAGGGGTTCCCTAGTTTGTGTGCCGAGGGCTTTGTGGCTTTTAAGCCCCCTCAGGGCTTGGAGTTCTGGATCCAGTCTGTGGTACTGGACATGGACTCTGCAGGTTACGTCAGGTGTACAGTCCCTGCTCAATTCTTAAACCCTATAACTTAGGAGGACCCCCCACCCTGTAATAGTAATATAATCACAGTATAAGAGGACCCTAATATAATCCCTATTATCCCTTATAGTCACCATTACTGGGTGGGGGGTCCACCTAACCTATAACGCCTAAACTACGAAAACAAAGCTGCTGGAAGTTTCTCAAGTCGCCGGAAACCTCTGCAACAGTTCCGTAGAACCTACAACTCGCGTCTTGAGAACCCTAAGCCAGGGTGTGGTGTTCGTGGACTACCTCAAGGTGTAAGGTGTAAGTCGGCTAGGACGCTTGAAATCCTCATGTGAGCACTTGGGTTTTGGGTCTAGGGTGGAGGGTTTTGAATCAGGAGTTGACCCTGCCGTGAGAAGAAATGCCCAGCCAGTGTACCCTGAATGCTGAAACCCATGAGGGAACGCCAGCACTCAAAACGTTCTTCCAACCCTGTTTACACTCAGCAAGAACCCATCCAAAAAGAACCGCCTTGCGTAAGGGAGCTTGACCTGTAGAGGTTTGGGGCCTCTCAAAAAAAACACACGCCGCCCTCGACAAATTCATAATGCAAAGCCTTAGCTCACGTAAGCCCGCGTCCTGAGCTTTAAACCCTACTTGGGGGTCAGGGGGACTTAGTAATGACTATACCTATAACCCCCATATGGCATATTGTACCCCCAGTTATTCCCCTTATTAACCCACTTACTAAGTCCCCTTGACCCTCAAGCTCCTAAACTCTAAACCCTAAACCCTAAACCCTAAACCCTACAAGTGCAACCCCTACGGTGTAGGATTGAAAGGAGCCTGAGCAGTTCAAGCACCGAACCCCCTAAACCCTGAACCCCTAACACCTAGACCCTAACGCCCTGAACCCCTACTATAATATGGGGATATGTACTACTATGATGGGTTATATATAATATGTAGGGGCTATATAGGGTTATATGGAGTTCTATAGGGATTAGACCTCGACCCTAATGCCCTGAACCCTAAACCTCTACCCAAAACCCTAACGCCCAAACCCTACACCCACCACAAGACCCCGCCACCACGTTGTAGCAGAACAATTCGGCGCTCTCGGCTCCACCGATTAATTTTCCCCCCTGGATGAACCTCGTTTAGTTCAGGGCATGGGCGTGGCTTGGGTTTAGGATTTAGGGTTTAGGGTTTGGGGATTCAGGTTCAGGATTTAAGGTTTTGGGTCTAGGATTTGGGATTTAGGGTTTGGGTGATTTGCATTTCAGAAGCTGCCCAAATGATCCACCCTCCTCGACACAAAAATGGAGGCCAAACAGGTGCCTACAAAGACTGCCAGATCCTGGTTTAGGGTTTAGATAGGGTTTAGGGTTTAGGGTTTACGAATGGCTTAGACGGGTCTACATGCTGGTTTTGGTTTGGAACCTGAAACTGTAAAGCCTAAACCCGGAAATCTGCACCCTGAGCCCTAAGCCCTGCCCTGAACCCTGACCCCTGAACCCTAAACCCTGTAACCTAAACCCTGTAACCTAAACCCTTACATAGGCGATGCACAAATAATCACAACAAAACAGATATACACGACTCGGCCTGCGTCTGGCCCTACAGACGCTGGAAGGTATAGTGTTTAGGGTAAGCGGCCCATTTTGGGTCATGTTGCAGATTACACTTGTTCAGGTCTGTATTGGGACTCCCTGATTCATGGAACTACTACACTCAAAGGGGCACACCTTGAACCCAAGCTCCTGGTTTCGGAATCCTGCCAAACCTTAACCCCAAGTCCGGGACGTTGTGGCCACTATGCCCCTAAAACCTAAGCCCTTAACTCTAACCCGAAGGATTCCTTTCATAGGGCACGTCCCACACGAATTAGGGGTTTGGGATGTCAGGTTTCAGGTCTAGGTATTCAGGGTGTAGGGTCTAGAGTTTAGGGTTTAGGGTTCAAGGTTTAGGGAGTTCTCCAAAGGGGGTGGCCTTCATGACCCTGCCTCTCATTCCAACATGAAACAGATGCAGGCTAAGAGGTCGAAGGCTCGCAGCTTTTTTTAATGACTATCGGAGCGAACAGGAACTATGTAGGTGTAACTCTGAACCCTGCACCCTAAACCCTAGCAATAGTATAGAGCTGTCGGACGTTGTCAAACACCCGCGGGGGCTAAGGTCAATCTCTAAAAAAAGCAAAGTGCAAAGCCCTGCATGTTTTGGTGCCTTAGGATTGGGGGATTAAAGTTTAAGGCCCGGCTTTACCCCTAAACCCCTATATAGCCCCATGACAGGAGTTTCCATTTTCTTTTCCATTCTTCCTATATAACCCCAATATACAACCCTAATCCCCAAATCCTAAACCCCAAAATCTGAACCATAAACAGCTATAATCCCAATATAACCACCAATAGACCGGTTCAGAGCCCGGCTTTTAGGCCCAACCTCGCAGCCCAAAGCAGATACAGAACAATGAAACCAAACCCTGAGACCCTATATACGGGATATATAAGGTTATATGTACTATAGTCTAAACTCCTTAAAGGGGGTCATATAGGGGATTATATAGGGAACTATTATAGGGGTTATTAAGGCGGATACTAGGAATTTAGACAAGGGCTCATATAGGGATATATAGGGTTTTAGGCTTAGGGCTTCCGTAAGCTTTCATCCCGCCAATCAAATTGGAGTGTGGCTCATCCAAAAAAAACACATGCTCCGTGCCACATGGGCACATGCAGCTGGTGGTTGCATCCATTACCTGTTGGCTCTAGGGGTTGCGGTTTAGGGCTTCAGGTTTAGGGGCAGAAGATGTCCAAAGATTGCTTTTGAAAAGGTTAGTCTGCAGGTTAAGGTCAACGGCTTCAGGTTCTACAGTGCATGAACCCTAGACACTAGCGTTTACCTGTGACCGTAATTTCCTACAGCTTAGTAGTACTTACCCCTTAATTTAATAAGTAGGTATATCCCATAAAGCTGTAAGCAATTGGGGTTACAGGAAGGGTTTAGGGTATAGGCTTTACGCAAAGCTTCGCAGAGGCTTGTTACTGAAGGTCCTAGACTTGCGGCTTTAGCGAATACGGCGTGTACCTTTCCTTATTGGGGAGGTTAATGGGGCATATGGTAATATAACCCTAAAGGTTTCCCAATAAAATCTATTCACTTATTCCCTACTAACCCAATAAGTTTTCAGGAATCAGGGCTTGAAGCAAACCTACGTCACCTATCCTTATCAGCTTTTGAAGCACCATGCTGCTCGGCTGTATAGGGAACCTACAAGCCACGCAGTTTAGGGTTTACGGTTTAGCAAAATGGGCATTCTTCGGCATCCCTGTCTGTTTCCTTAAGCCCTCAAACCCTCCAGAGTCAAGGGTTTTTACGACTGTCAAGCGCACCCTATGGGGAAACCGTAAACTCGTAAATAATAGTTTCCATGTTCTTTTCCATTATCCCTATACATCCCCATGTAGCTTCTGTACATGCTTTGGTAAATGCCATGGCTGGTGCATAGGCGTTGAAGCCTGGTGAAGAATATAACACGACTGTGAGGGTCTGTCGTCGGATTTAGGGGTAGCATTTTAAGATTACGGGGTAGGATTTAGAGCTGTGTAGCTGCTTTACGGCCCATGCCTGAGAGGCCGACATAATATCCCATGCAAGTGGTACAGTCCATAATAGGGATCATATTAAGGCCTACAAATAATCAAATTACGAAAATTATCCAGCTGTCACTGAGTGGGGGGCAGCACCCAAGGTACAACAAACTTACAGCCTGATCCCTGGAGGGCTTGGGGTTCAAGAGAATTTCATGTATGGCTTACCAAAAGGTAGGGGGTCCTTTTTTAAAAGAATCCACTGCTAAGTGGGCCATGTTTAGATGTTGAGTTGAGGCCCTAGGGGTAAAGGATTGAGGGGTGTTGAGTCTTTACTTTGAGGGACAGGCGTGCCACAGGCTATGGCTCGGGGGAGACGCCGTTGCTTGCGATCTTTTGTTTGGGGAAACGCCTGTGCAGAGATCATATTATGAGAAATCGTCTATCCGCCTTTTTAATCCCTACTATACTCCCCTATGATCCCCTATATAACCCCCTCTAGGGATTTAGACTATAGCTCATATTGCCTCAGCCCGTACATGTGGCAGGGCTGGTGAGCAGTAGGGCAGGGGTTTAGGGATAGGCGTTGAGCACTACATTGCACTGAGACCAATACTGACCATGCGCCAAGGTGGCCCGTACTTAGCATGATACAAAAGCTCAGAGCTAGAAACCAAAATCCCAGAAAGTGAAAAGCCAGCTTGCTTCAGCTTTCAGGGTTTAAGCCCAGATCCTTACTAGATGAGAACCAAGGACCTGAAATCTTTCACAATCCTGAAACGGATGCGACCTATCGAGCCATAACGAACCTTTCTGAAAACACAAAACAGCATGAACCTGGAAGGCATAAAGTTCCTAAACCAGAAATCCTTTAAAGAAATTATTTACTAAAAAAACACCCAAACAACGAACATCACCTGAAATTTTCAAATCCCAAACCTAGCAAATGCTGCAACACCCAACGAACAAAACACTCAAACTTCGGAAGCCCAAATCTCTCAAATCCCCAAACCCCTACAATCCCTAAATCTCACAAAACCCTCAAGCCCTAAAATCCCAAACTTCGAAAACCCCCAAAACTCAGCACTCTAAAAGTCTACAGACTCAATCCTAAATCCCTCAAACCCTAGACCCTAAAACCCAAAAAATTCTAACCCCCATCCCCCCCCAGACAAAAACAACGACAACATCCCAGTGGCGGCAGTATGAAGTTCTCGTGCCTCAACCAGCCGATTGGCTTACGGGAGCGGGAACGTTTAGCTTTGGGAAAGAAAGGGGCTATCGGAATAGGGTTTAGGGTTGAGGGTTTGTATACGGGTTATAGGATTCAATAGTGGACGTAAAGCAATGGAAAGGAGCATGAAAACTGAAATGGAAACTCGGTTTAGAGCTTTAGAGTCTTTCGGGTTGGAGGGTTTAAGGATTTAAGGGTTTAAGGGTTTGAGGGTTCTAGGACTTTAGCGGTTTGAGCATTTTCGGGTTCAGGGGTACGGTTTGAGGGTTCTAGTGGGGCTTAGGGCTTTTAGGGGTGGAGGATTTTAGGGCTTTAGGAGTTTGATGGTTTCAAGGCCTGGGGGCTTGACGTAGGGCGCAAGATCCATAATGGTTTTCGTGTGGTGTTTGCCGTGTTGATTGCCGTAGGAATCTAGGGTCCTTCATTTGGTGGTTGGGGTACCCGCTGCATTTAAGAATTGATGCTTGGAATTTGGGGTTCATGCCTAGAACCCACTTCTCTGACCGGACGCTGAGGAAAAAGGTTTCGCGTTTAGAAAATGGTGGTTTCCCTAAATAATGGGAACCCAATATATAAATCCCAAAATACTACAATCCTTATTATAGGGACCCCCAAAATGGTACCGCTAATTTTGGGAAACTCCCAAAATTAGAACTGAAGCAATGCTGTGAGGCAAGGTGGGGCCGTAATGCGAGTTTCCTGAACCCTGCTCCCTAAGCACCGACTTCCCATATAAGCCATAGTCTAAACTCCTGGTATCCCCCTTAGGAACCCCTATAATACTCCCCTATATAATCCCCTATATCACCCCCTTCAAGAAGTTTCGACTATAGCTCATTTAAGTGCTAAGCCCCGGAATCACCGTTTCAACAAAACACTCAACTCTGAACCGCCTAGTACGCAAAATTTCTGAACTCCTTTGAAAACCCGGGCACCGCCGGTGTAGTGCCAGTCTGTCCGATGCCGGAGATGCTCTTGGCCTCCAGAACGCCATGGCTTAAGGTTTAGGATTGAGGTTTTGTCGGTGTGTCTTTTGGGGTTAGGGGATTCAGCTTCGCGCTGAGGATGTTGAAGATGCGTAGGGTTTTAGGAGTGACGTTTTGTTTTTGGCTTCCTGGATCTTGAAACCCTAAACTCGAAAAGCTAAAACCTAAACCCGAAAACCTGAACCCAAAACCTAAACCCTCAACCCTAAACCCTCAACCCTAAACCCTCAACCCTAAACCCTCAACCCTAGAAATGTCTAGCAGGCCACAGAACAAGGTTTCACCCTTGCAGGTCTGCATGGTTGGGAGCAAACTTCAGGGAGAAGGCTTCTACTTTGAGGGTGAGTGTTCAGGGTTTAGGGAATGGGTCTAAGGTTCATGTAGGGTTTTGGGTTCGTGGAATGGGCTTAGGGTATAATGACATGAGCCCTATAATGGGGAATCAAATGGAAAAGCAAATTGAAAATCAAATGGAAACTAGGGTTATATGGTGGTTTCCCTAAATAGGGGGACCCCATATAGTCTCAAAAATACTATAACCCTTATTAACTTATTATTGGGACCCCTAAAAAGGTACCCCTAATTTTGGGAAACTCCCATATGACTACGTTGAAGGGCCCTGGAGTGACTAATGGGTCGGGTAACCTACTTACAAAGGGTTACAACAAGGCTCTTTTGGGTTGATAAGGTGGATATCTCACGAAACCCTAAACCCAGAACCCTAAACCCTACAGCCATGATTACCTAACTCCAGGGCCACTAAAGACAAGCTTCAGGGTCAAGGTTTCGTTTCTACTACCGTAGGATGACATTTCACGGGTTTTGGGTTTAGGGTGCGGGGTTTGTCGGGTAAAGGGTGTAGAGCTCAGGGGATGGCGGGTTCGCGGTTCGGGGATTGGGGATTTCGGGGCTTTCTGGCTTGGGCTGGAGGGCTTTGCTGCTTAGGCATTCAAGGAGTCTGGGGAGGAGTTGCACATTGGGGGATTTTATGAGCTATCGTCTGTGCTGGTGCGTATGTAAGCCATGCATGCAAGCCATGCACGCAGACCATGTACGCATGTGCCGCAGCTAGTACAGGCTTAAGAAGTTGGAGAGTTTCTAATGGGAGAATATTGGGATCCCTATACCTCCAGCGTAACATCGCAGATGTGTTTAGAGCAGTAGATGTGTACAGTTTCAAATTCCGAAAAGTAGATTGTAGCAGCACATTATTCTTTTGTGGGGCTTCCGCTCGTGGAAAAAGAGTTTGTCCTCTTGCTTAGCTGCCATGTCACCAAGCAGTCTGAATAAACTCCTAGTATCCCCCTTAAGAAACCTGTAACCCCGTAAGTACCATTGAATTTCAAGACTTTGTTCAACAGCTCGGAGAACCTTTTCTAAGTCGATTAGTATGAATCCTGCTTGCCTCTGGTTGGCAACATATGAAGGAATGGATCCGGGTTTAGGGCATACAGCCTTGGGTTCATAATCTCCATGATAGGATATAGTGGTTTGCACAACCTGCAAGTTCTATGACGGAATGACCCACTTCCAAGAGCGAAAAATGCATGAAGCTCAAATTCAACTGACAACTCTAAAGCGGTACCCGTGTCCCGGCCCAAAGCCGCTGAGCCCTCACACTCCTGAACCCTGAATGCCTAAACTCAAGGCTTCCCCAACCACCCACGCCCTAGGACCAAATGAGCTACAGTCTAAACTCCTTAAAGGCGGGTTATATGGGGGTTATATAGGGAACTACTATAGGGGTTACTAAGGGGGATACTAGGAGTTTCGACTATGACTCAAATAAGGAGGACTAACAAGTAGGCGCACAAACATAATCCTCAACAATTCCCTTTCAGCACCCTGAAACCTAAACCCTGAATCCTAAACCCTAAACCATGCCCCTCCAATTGGTTGGGAGACTCTCTGTTGGGGGGGCTGCTTCATCAAGCCATATGAGCTATAGTGTAATCTCCTAGTAACCCCCTGCGTAGCCCCTATAATAAATCCTTGAACCCTAAGCCCTAAACCATAAAACCCTAAACCCTTGAACCTTGAACTGCTAAACACTTAAACCCTAAACCCTTNNAACCCCAAAACCCTAAACCCAGACCAGGCCTGCACATCGTAGCACCGGAAAAGATCGGTTGCTGCGCTGGTGGGGGTGTCCTCGTTCGGAGTTTGACTCGGAGCTTGGGGCTTAGAATTTGCTACTCCGGGCTCAGGATTTAGCTAAGGGTTTAGGACTTAGGGTTT